>JAPSES010047785.1:0-34279 GCA_029822895.1 Maxillicosta whitleyi
ACTTCATGAACATGTTTTGTATAGTCCATAGAACAATTCTAACTGGAGTATATGAAGGCATAATAGGGCACCTTTAATAAATGTATGAATGCATAATTCACAGTCAATTATGTTTTACTGACAGAAATGTTTTCAAAACATGAAAATCACAAAAGTGTATGGACATCACACACACAACTTTCACCAGAATTGTTTGTTTGTTTTTGATCATAAATATGTGAATTAAATACAAAACTAATCTGACATTATTGACATTTGAAACATTTTTTTTTACACATTTATTTTTCAAATTAAATGAAATATATTAGCTTTTTGTGTCTAATTCTAAAACATATTTCTGACTCAAGGAAATCACTTGTATGTTATATTCAACTGGTGTTGATAATAAAAACTGTCAAGGTAGTTAAGAATCAACACCCTATGTTCGGAGCAAATAAATATGTTTCTATTGAATGTAGCTCTTTACTGAGTATTGTGTATACTTGTTTTTGATAAAACACAAATCTGCCATTATTTCCTTTGGATTATTTGACTCACCTATATACTGTAATGTCAAAAAGTACAGAAAAGCATTTCCATAGTCAGAAAACTTCTTGAATTATTCTGTATAAAACGAATAACTTAAACTGATGCAGTTGTTTTGCACAGTTTATACTGCGCTTAATGCAGACTTAAAGACCATAGATTATTGTGTCTCCGAGGGCGGGTCATTAGGTTTTCTGCCACCTCATGGCTGTTTTGTGTGCACATTCAAGTCCAACAAACGCTCACATATGGTAGATGGAAAGGTCATACCTTGAGAAAAGCATGGAAGCGTGGCTTTTGCTTCTCACAGCGAACAATTGTCTCCTTGCTCATCTCAAAAAAGTTGACAAAGGGTGGGTAGGCCCTCACAAGCTCTTTGGACTGAGAGAAGACAAGAGGAAAGGTCAAGAGCGTTTAAAGGTGAATCCACATAAACAGAAAATAGTTTAAAAACAACAAAACGTACAAACAAATCTAATCCATGTCATTTCAGGCAAAACATCCCAAAATGTACCCATGGTGTCTGCAGGTTTCTACAAGTTAAATCTGACACTTATATTAGACCATTAATAATGCAGTTTAAACGTCATTTCACATCCTGTTGGGCTCGGGCCAAAATTTCCAAGAGAATGCAGGATATGTGGGGTGATGACAGACTTTAGTCTATAGTTTATGATTCTATCACTTCCAATTGATAGTTTGTGTATTTTCTTGCATGAAATGCAATGGGCTTCAAAATCAGTTATTTTCAACAAACGTCCAAAAACGGAAAAAAAAAAATCCTACCTAATCCAATCAATTAATTTTATTAATTGTTTTTTTTTTTTTTAAAGGAGCAAAATCTTATTAAGACATTTAATACGTATTAAAACTTAATAGTGTGGATGGACACACTATTAAGAATATTTCTAAAAAACAAATACTTGGGTTAATTTTTTCTTTACTCACATATTTGAGGATGATGTCCCCTACACTTCTGTCATCTGACCAGTCTGTCAGTAGATCCTCCAGGTCACTCTGAAAAACACAGCAACCAATAAATGAAAAGCACGGCATCATTTTAAATATGCCACAACAATGAATTCATACATTTGGAGGGAGGGAGCTTAACTAATAACATTAAATAAATGGAGACAAATTACCTTTATTCTGGTGTGAACCTCATAGATGTCTGGGATGCTGCCAAATATTGTCTTTATTTCCTCTTGAGCAAGAATTGGTCCACCCACCTGTCCTTCTTTTTCCAGCGGTAGCTTAAAAAGCTGCAAATGATAAAAAAATACAAAAGATATAAACACTCACACTCCCACACACACAACCAAGGATTTTTTAAAAGTGGCACAAAAGATCCAAACCCGAGTTATGTATTCAGACATTATCTACAGATAAATCTGCGCTTTCAGATGTGACAGTAATTAATCAAGGCTTTTACATTTTACGTCAAACAGTTTTTAGAATGTACGTCTTAAGTCTATATCTTTTTCAGAGTTCTTTTGTGTCATGTTTGGTGAAATAAACAGCTTAAGCAGTACATCAATAGTCCAGACAATAAAGTAAATGAAACTGAGGAAAATGAACACATGCAAAGGGGTAGATATGCTTTGACACTGACACTTTAAGTACCAATGTCAGGAAGAAGTAGAGCACAGTATGCATTTCAGGTGTAGATTCACAGTATGGCTTTACACAATGAATAAAATATATTTTGTTTGTTCCCATGAAAGACACAAAGTAATGTTAAGTACAAGTTTTAACTAGAACTTATTCTGTCATTTACCACCAAAGTACTGCAATATTGCATGACACAAAAGAAACATCATTACAAATTGGTTACAAGATTTCAATCTGTTGGTCTTTGTGTGCGAGCTTTGGTTAGCAATTTACCTAAAAGGAAATGATTGTAACTGAATAAAATTAACATTATTTTGTGAATGAATAAAATCAATCTCATATTTGCTGCACATTTAGTCTACTCTCCTTTAGTCCTCCTGTTTCAGAACTAAAATTCCTATTATTTCAGTAGATTCACCTGTGAATGGGTTCTTGCGCACGCTTTCAATCAAGTTCCTCATTTCGCCTCTTATGTTTTTGGGTTTGGAAATGTGACAAATACAACACCTACTTAAATCTGCTGGTAAACTTCCATGCTTGACAGGCCTCAAGCAATGGCTGTTTGTGATTATTGATTGCTTCCTGATGCAAGTTAAAACAGAAGGAACTGAAAAACCACACCTTTGTTTAGTAGCTCTCCGCTCTCAGTCTAAAACAAAAGATTACACACAAAGACAGATGACCTGGTGTGTTTTCATGCTATTGTGGAAAGTCAAGCCACATTTCCAAGCCTCTGTGATGAGTCAGGGTAGTGGAATCATATCCAGATTGAATCTGATCAGCAACTCTTAATTAAAACTATAAATCATGCATTAAATATGTCACTGACAGAGACATCACTGCAAACACAGTAAAGGACTGGATTCAAAAGTCATGTTCTCTCAAAGCAATTACCATATACTGACAGGTGACTCTGGAACTTTTGCTTTATGATGCTCAAGCAACAAGTAACTTTAATAAATGAGCATTATAGCAGCCAACCACGGTTACCGTTTTGTCACTGAAAATTTGAAATCTTATTAGCATTGTACCGTCTGCCAAACTGAATAAGGGTTTACAGTGTCTGCTGCTTCAATACATGGCTGTGACATTCAGAAAACAGAACTGCTATACTCAGAAAACGAGCTCAAGAGTATTTCCTTTCCTGTATGACCGTGAAATTAAACAGTGAAAGAGAAGCGAGGCTGACTATGAAATGGCTCCAGCTCTTGGAATGATCACCAGCTCCACCGGCAGCCATTACTAAATGTCTGGCTTATAGGGTCCACCTCAAATGTGCTATTCCTTTGATAAACGGCGTGGCACTGAAGCTGCAGGGCAAATATTAAGGTGAATTTAACAGCGTGTGGTGGATTAGCTTTTAGGCTCAAGACAGTCTCCAATGCCACAACACAAAGTTTGAAGAGCTGCTGTCATATTATCTGACTAAGTTTAACTCTGTCAGCTTTGTGTGGATGAGAAGAAGCAGGTGTACAGACAGAGAAGACAGATTAAAAAGGAGAGACAGACTGAGATAGACAGAGTAAATAAAAAAAACAAGCATCAACAAAATGGAGGAAGCCTAAGAAAGATAGTGAACAGAAGAGTTGTAAAAAAAAGTTTGGAAGGGAGGGAGATGGAAAAAGAAACAGGCAGGCAGGTCATTTTCTCCCTCACTGGTCAGCCGGTTGAGTCTCTGCTGGGACCAACTGATAAGACAGGCCAAGTGAGAACACGCACACACACACACACACCTTTAATGACTGTAGCGGTTGTCAGGGGCAACCGAGTGGTCGACCTGTAAGTGAGTGTTAGCATTGTGCTCACAGCACGAGCACACAGACACATGGGGCTACCTGTAGAATAGTGCTCAGGATGTCTACATAGTTGCTCTCGGTCTGATAGAGCTCCTTGGAGACCTGCCACCTGGCTGACTGCTTAGGCAGAACCGGAGTGGAACTCTTGGAAGGCTTCGAATTCTCTGCAGGAGTGAGACAGACAGTTGGAAGACAAGTTGTTAATGCTGCACTGAAACGACGACAACGAGTCTTGGCAACTATTTATTCATTATCAAAGAGGAGAAGCATTCCAATCTAACTGAATCAAAATTAAAATTGGCCAGTAATACCAGTATCTGAAAAACTGTTGTATCATGGCATTTCCAACCAAGGAAATTTCTTTATGTAAAATGGCCACAACTTTTTCTCTCCTGAGTGTCAAGAGGATATTGTGGTCAAAATGACAATGGTTAAGGGTAAGCTATGATAAAACCTAAATGTTGAGCTATCATGCAAACAAAAAAGTCTGTGATGTGGTTGTATTTTGGCATTTGTATTTATTATATATATATATATATATAGTTATATTATATATTTTTTATATTTATATATATTTTGCATTTGTGAAACTACACTGATAAAGACACAGTAAAGACAATCAAGCTGTTCACACAACAAACAGAAAGGAAGTGGTTGTGATGGTCATATGTGCATGAAAAAACACTATTATATTGGAGTCACTTGCAATGAAAACAGTACATTAATGTCAACCTAAATATTTTAATTTAATATTGGCTTTAATACACAAACTACAAGTGTTAACACTCCCGTCTGAAATATTCCAGTACCTATCATTGTCTTCTAATGGCTTATTTGTTTTTAAATAAATATCTTTTACATAGGGTTATGGCAGATGCTCTAATACAAGACAGATGATCAATTCAGGGCCTCATCTAGTTGAATTTAACTGTGTATATTCCTACTTTTTGAACATTTTCAGCACATTATCTTTTGTGATTATATATATTCATGTTATTTCGTTTCTGTAGTCAGTATACCTCAATGGGAATGTTCTCATGTAAATTTGGGGCTTCTTGTATTGATGTCTACAATGTTTTATTAACAGTACATTACATAACTGGCATAAATACCCATACTGCCTTGCTCTCCGTTACACTTAGTTGACCTGAATATAGACCATTACCTTACTAAAAGTTTGTATTTTTTTTAAGTTTCTTTTTAGGCGTATACATTAAACTGAGGTTAGTCTTCTTTTATCGCTCCTGTAACCCCTGTGCATTAAAGGATCATTGGTCATCCATCTTCATTACAGTCTCAGCTCTGTCCTACTCTTTGAAACAGCTGACCTGCACAAATTCCTGGCTGCTCCTCCTCTGCTTGTTGCAGGGTACTGATCCTCATGTAGGACTTCTGTCTCCTTTCCTTCCTGTCTGTCCTAAACCTTCTGGTTGTTCTCCTTCTCATCCTACAATCACCTCCTTGCTTCCCTGAAATGTTTCCTACTCTGTCCTCTGGAACAGACAGGAGTTCAAAATATCAACTGTAATATTTCCAGTGTTTTCCATGGTCTCCATCAAAGTCTTATTACCTGCTAAGGCCTTGCACGTCTCGGGGGTGTTTGAGATGTCTAGTAGAGAGTTCATAGACAAGGAGTGCTCTGCTGAGGCCCTTTTACGTGGTGGAGGGAAGGGGGAGATTTCTGTCTCCTTGGTGAGCTGCGCCAGTGTGTCCCTCAGACGCCGGCGCTTCCGATTACTGTTGGGGGTTGTGAGGGAGAGGAGGGACACTGCCTTCTTCATTTCTGGGCTGTCATTCTAAAACACAGTAAGACAGAGTCAAAATTATATATATATATATATATAGTCAGTGTTTTATAAAAGGTTAAGTCAACGTCCGTCAGGTATTAGTGCATTTTTTTTGCCTCAGTATAGATATACATTTGACCCCAGTGATTTGTGGGAACTTGATGCTCAGCATCTGCTTTTCCACAGTGAGGAGGAGCTGATAACACCAACTGTGAAACTCTGAGGTGATAATGTAGATTAAGTGAGTCTTCAGACTCATTTTAATATTTTTCTGGTAATATCACACAACAATGTCAACGTCAGGCAAATGAAGCCAGTGCATAAAATACCATGTTCAAAATGCCAAACTATGCAGCAAAAATGAACATGATTACATTCTGGTTTTGATCTCTGTAGCTAATTCACGACAGCTGTACATAGAGTGAGTTTTATACAGCTTACCTGCTTAAATTTCATTCAGAATTAATATTATGCAAAATTTAGGATTGGGGTTTTTTCGGGGAGGGGGGAGCATTCATGCCTTGGGTTTTTTGGAGGTTCCAGTAAATAAAATAAGACCACAACTTCCTTTATGAAATGGTTATATTTGGTGCTGTTTAATATGACCACATTAGCCAAACAAAGCAAGTACACATTAATTCTTTTGTGGCAAAAACATGCGACTTAAACATAGGTGTGCATCTGAATGCACCCTGTGTAAGGCATTGGAAGGATGTTCATTTGTACAGTTTGAACCTGTCATTTTCTGCCGTTTGTCCAAGTGCACACTATAGCTGACAGTCTCCCCACCTTGGGACAAATAAAGTATTATTTTATCTTATCATTGAAAACCATTTCCCCCTTGAGAACTGAAGCATTGGCAAAATGGCAGTAAATATATCCATTCTCTGCTGAACAATCCAATTGTCAATGAACATTAGCACCACTAACAAAGCACTTTGATGACAAGTACATTGCATTTCCTATAACTACGACTGTGGTGCACAAGGGAAGCAGCTGGTAATACAGAAAAGCAATCAGTAGCAGCAGTACCTGCTAGATTAAAGCACATACAGGAAGGACAAAGGAAACTCCAAACCAGAAACACTGTTATGCAGTCACAATACTGTAGCTCAGTTTTTGGGATGTAATGTTATGTATATACTCATAACAAACACTTTGGTATGCAACATTTGGTTTAGTGAACATTTTCTGTTTAGTAAGCCCTATGAACCAAACTAAACAAAATTTTGGCATGTTCAACATCAAATAAAATCTGGATGTGTTCCAATCAGTGGTTCACAGATTTGATGCTACACTATACACCACATCAGTATTGTCAGAGAAACTTAGTAATAAGCAGAGAAACTGTGCAAAAGTAGCTGCAAACTTCAGTTTATTGCTTAACTTTAAAACTGTGCTCATTTAGATCATTTCAAGGGTCCATGTACTGATGTAATTGTATCTAAATGATGTTAGTTACAGCTCTACAAGGTCCCCTCAGTGATGTTGATGATGTGCTGCAGGGTGTGTTTTGGAGTTGCATTCTACGATTGTAAGTGAGGGCCTAAAGAAAAGGAAAAGCTTTCCTTTGGGCCCTTGTTTGTTGTCATTCTGAAGCCTAGCACAGCAAAAGTTTTGATTTTGTGTGAGTTGGCCAAAGGTCCAACTTCTTGTGGAGCTTAAACACGCTTCATGTACAGATATTTAGAGGGTAATGTCTGTCACCAATGGAATCCATGAAATTTATTGTGCCCTTTAAAACCTAAAGAAGGGCATGGAGCACATCCAGCACACACCATGAAATCACCCTGGGGGAATAAGGAGGGGCCTGAATAAATATGTTTCCAGAATTGAGGGTGCACTTATTGTGGAAAATATTTCCATTATGATAGTGATGAGGTGTCATCATCCCGCTGCATGGTCATCAAAAAACATTACTGTTTTAGTTTCAAGTACGTTTACTTTTCCTCTTTTCTGGCTGTTAAAACAGTAAGTCTAGTGGCCACAGAACATACCCAACAAGCTTAACAGAGACTGATTGGGAAATTTTCAAACATATTTCTGTGTGCAGCTCACACATTACACCATTAAAGTATAGACTCTTGCAGTTGTACAACTGTACCAGCTCTGATTGTGATTGGAAGTGTGATTATAATAATAGTATAGCACCAAGCATCAGCCACAAAGCACTTACCTTTTCATACAGGTACATGGACTCTCCAGCTCGAGCATCCATTTGAATACTGCCCCAGAACCACTGGAAGAAACAGAGAGAAAAGGGTTTTTTCCCCCAAAAGACACACAACAAACAACTGGGTAAAGACAGGAGGAGGTGCAAAGATAAAAGGTCTCTGATAGAATAATGGCATACAGTTGCCTTTGAAAATCAAACAAATGGGCCAAGTAAAGAAAAGAGCTTATTGATTGTGGGGTTATGAGTAGAGCTAAACCAGCACTCTACCTTAATACAGATTATTTATCTGCTGGAAGAGGAAATCTATTATTGATCCCCTCCTCTGACAGCAGACACAGAGAGAGAGAGAGAGAGAGAGAGAGAGAGAGAGAAGGCTGTATTGATTGAGGTTTAACCTAAAAAGGAATCTTGATCAGATGATCATTTGACATTCTGTTGAGGAGGAAAAGGGGTTCATTATTTTGTTCCTGCAAGCCTGGTGCTGGTGGACCAAAACCTCAGGGTACACCCATCACTGACATGTCAAGACAGTACCTGACCAGCAGAATGGAAGTGCTGGTCATCAGGAGTAAGACTTAAAATACACTCAGCTTCAAAGATATTGAACTGTAAGCTTTGCACGCGTGAAGTGGAGTCCAATTTCACTTGTCCTGTTTTCTTTATGCTCAGAAATTGTTCAATTTGTCATACAGGATTTCTATTTTATACATAATGAAGAGAGGAAGATTTAACTAAAGTCATTGTGTTTAGATTCAGGTGTCTTTAGCTACTATTTTATTAAATTTTAGTTTGACCATCGATAAAATGATACAGTTAATTCAAGTTCTTTTTATCTTGTCTCAGCTTGTTTTGACTTCAAGTTACATACATAGGTTAGTAAACACATCCAGTATGGTCAACTATCCTCTATGCTCAATAACGTTGCAATTAATTTTGTACATACATGTTAATCTTAACTGCTTGCTAAATTTCAAATACTCTACTTGTTCCATTAAACCATCAAGTAACAATCAGTCAAATTAGCAGTTATATCTGCACACACACAGACGTCAGGTACAGGTTCCTACCTCCTGTTTAACCACAAAGACTTTCTTGGAAGGACAAAATGGCAGCTCCTTCACTGAGTTCTCCTCTACTACCATGTGGGTGCACCTCTCATCTCCAACTTCAAGATAACTGCCACCTGAGAAGAGTAAAAACAGTCTTTACACATATACTGACATACTGGATATAGTGTATCTACAGTGTCCTTCATCAACTGTCAGCTTTACATTGTCAGTTAACAGCTGGTGTTTGGTATTCAGATTCAGGCCATTTCAGTCATGTGAATGTGTTATTTCTAAAAACAATTTGAAAAATGCAAATACATTAGAACGGAAACAAATTACAAATATAGTCCATGACCAAAAGTTGAGAGGTACCTGACAGGACTACTCAATTTGCTGAGTTTTAGCGAGATCAAATGTTTAACCTCACGCTAACCCTACTGCATAATCATCAACTCCCAGAGAACACACTGAATAGAATGGTGTACTTTTCTTTACTGACCATGTTTAAGCGTCCTTTCCTCCATGTTGGATTTCTCTTCAGCCGAGAAACCCAAAAAACTGAGGACGCAGTCCTGGAACGGGGGCACTTTGAACTCTGTTCGGAACTCTTCTTCTCCCGCATGAAAGGACCTTCATATGTACAGATGGGAGAGACTTTTATAAACTCTGAGATATATAACCCGGGTTTCCTTTTAAGAGTTTCAGTCGTAAGTGTGGCAGGCTTAACGGAAATTAGATTCAAGTCCTTAAATACAAGTCTCCTCACAGAGAGAATAGTAAAACACAAAACTTAAGTACTTTGGCATAGATTTTCACATGCTGTATTCACAAAGTGCAATGACATTGAGTAACTTTATATGACTCACTAAACATTCTTGAAAAAGTCATGTCTAAGAAAGCAAAAGACTATTCAGTATAAGTGAGCATGACAAAAATAATATTAACTGTGGCACTAACAGACACTAGCAGCCATGCATAGTCTTTTCTGCAATTAAAATTAAGTGCTTTGAACTTACACATCATCTCTTCTTTCCCAGGCCTTGTGAATCCAGGAGGGGGTGAGGATGGGCGTCCCCATGCACACAGCCAACTTTAATATGAGAGCACAGTAAATTATGGTAAACACAGAGGCAAGTAACACAATGCGAAGAAACTTAGGAAATATAATAACAAAAAGAAGGGCACAGCATATGTCTATGCATACTTTTAGAAGATGCTTCAATAATTTTACTGTCAATGTTCAGTGGAACTTTTTCCCCAGTCTGTTTTCATTATTCCTGATCGCTCTGTCACTCACAATCACAACAGCAAGACGACAGGTACAAACAGTTTCCACTTCAGGCACAATGCAAAAACAAGTATGAGAGGCTCAGCAGTTGAAACATTCGCCCTTTCTTCCTTTTTTAGTTAGCATGATGCTTTCAAATGGAAAACAGCCACGACTGCCTGTCACGAAGCTGACGACTTCTCACTGCATTTTGTCTTGTTCTTGTGGAACAAAATACCATCTCCATGAGACAAAGAGGAAAGGACAGGTGGTGAGGTGAGAAAAGTGACAGCAAATGAGAGGAGGAAAGATAAGATTAAAAAGAAACTTATTGCCGGAGCTGATTAAAAAAAGTAAGGCATCAATCATCAGCACCTATGCAGAGAGATGGTAGCAGAATCAGTTGTCAGTCCATTTATCCATCCATCCATCCATGTCCCCATGGAGGATGCTGTGTACTGAAAAAATTATTCAATGGGTAATTGTCCATTTTGGGCATGACAATATACGACTTAGGTCCAGCACTTTTTGTATTTTTGGCAGCAATTCAGCCAAATCAATGTAAAATCAATGCAGGGGGCTGAAAAGCAAAGGAAAATAACTTTCGCCAGATTCATTGGTTGTAGCCGGGTAACAAGGGGCCACTGCATCAAGTATTGTTTGTTTGTTTGTAAAGCTTTTGGATTGAGTACTTATTTGGTCTAGTTTTTCTGTATTTTTGCATGCAAGTAAAGTATAATAATAGGTATGTATGATTTGTTCCAATGGTGAAAAAAAAACAAAAACACACAGTATAATCTGTTTTTATAGAACGGTAAAATGTCACAGCAGAGTTGACCTTTTGTTCATACAGTGTCATCATTTCACCACTTTAACATATTATACACTATTTAGGTAAAATGTTGTCATAATTAGCATCATGGATTTTTGATTTATGGGCAAAAAATATGTTTTGTTGGATCAGATCATCCTTTAGTCCATGTAAACAATTGCGCCAATAAACTTGTTCCTGAGATAGTTTGTTGATCTGTGTTTCACTGCCAGCACTATTCTACTTTTGCTAGATTTCAGGCAGAGTTGCCAGTGTTCTTGCCATGCTGACCTGACACTAAATAACTGAATAAAAAGAAATGGATTAGTACAGACATAAAACTGTTCTGTTGTGCTTCATCTGTTGTTCAGTCGTTTACTGGTGTTAGCCATGTGAAGAATCTTTAATTGGGTTTGGAAAACATAATGTAGGAAATGCTGATGAATAACAGAACTAAAAAACTAAAAATTCAACGACTGATATAAAATCAGACTATAATCCCTGTAGAAGTTGTTCCTGCACCGATTATTAATCGTTTCTTTAAAGTCAACAAACTGTTAAAAAAAAAAAAAAAAAAAAAACTTCACTAACTCCAATTCTCTTTTCATATTTTAAAATCACAAAGGTGAAGTACATACAAATAGCCCACTGTTGTTAGTGAAGGCACACATCTCTGAAAATATCTGTTTTTTTTTTAATTTTACAAATACAACACTCCTATTTTTATGTCTCTTAACTGCACACACAACAGTACAACCAATCATTCAACTCACAACAGCCACAATGGCATCACTTTCATTATAGGAATACAACCTGCAGGTCAAACCAAGGTTTTCCTTCACTACCTGGGTTTATTTAGACAAGATATTTCATAGTGTTTATTCACTAGTGTGTTCATTCAGTCTACAGAAAATCCAGACAAATAAAAACACTGTACATTTGTACACCTTGTAAGGCTGCAGTAATATGTCAATACAGATCTCACCGATCCCTCATCCACAGCAGCAGACTGTCAATGGAGACTCATTTAGGGTGCATTCACCTAGACCTGGAAAGTCCATTGGTCTGTTTATTTGACTTGGATTGAATGCTGACTTTATTTTTTATGTTTGGGTCAGATTACATTCTCATTGCACTTTTTGCTAGTGGATCAAAATGTGTACACAGAAGCACACATGATGAACTGCGCTGGCATTGGACAGGAAAGTCAGGGGAGGGGTGAATTAGAGATGGCAAATGTTGATGAAAACAAATGTACTGTTATTGTTTTCAGAATACGTATTCTATTTGTACAGACACAAGTTTGCAAAATTAATGTTAACTGTCAACAACAGCTAATTCTGAGCCAGTTCAGTTCTGTGCATCTGACCAAATGTCAATGAGACACTCTGTCTCCTCATTGCTCCACGTCTGTCCATGGCTCAGGGCTGCTGCCATTAGGTCTGACTACCTATGAGGCTCGACTACTTCCAGCAGCTACTGTGGCTCATCAAGTACAAAAAGGAGCATGGTTCCTTGGTTTATTTCGGCTCAAGGCCATTTAAATTCACACCAGAAGTGAACTGGTCCAGACTCTGTTTAGAAGCGGACTTTCTAGGTCATCTCGGTCTGCTGGTTTGATTCGAATCAGAGTTCATGTGTTTATATTCACAGCTAAAATGAAAAAGAAGGCCGGACTTTCTGGGAAAATTAACTCTGGTCTGTTTTAAATGGAACAAACGTAGTAAGTGTGAACACACCCTTAAACTGTGGAACCTGTTAACATGACACTGGAAATATACTTTGATTAAATTCATGTTCTAAGATATTGCTGTCAGTACTATCAAAGCATGTTGACAACAATAATCAATGATTTAGAGAAAATTATGACCTAGCTAACTAAACAGCAACGTTGCACCACATTATGTAATAATGGTGCAATATATAATAACTGTTCAGCTCATAGCACACCTCATTTTTGTAATACAATTCTTCAATACATTTTGTGATAATCTTTGCTGCATTTTCTAATAACTTACAAAATTTCTGTGCACCAGTAATTTCTTGCCTGTAATATTTAATTAATTAGTTCAGCTTTTGTCTCTAGCTTGCATACACATTCTCCATTATAACGAAAACAGTTACTTTTGATTTAGAATTCACTACTGAAACATCCTGTTTTGGGTTTTTTTTTTTTTTTTTAGTTCTAAATAAGTTGGAATGCTGAATATTGTACTGCTGGTATGGTGGTTTTTCCCAATCAAGGCATCTATTTTAATGGTTTTTCGTTGGTTTATTGCTAAATGCACCAAATTATTACATTTTCTTCAAAAAAAGAAAAAAAAAAAGTGCTACTCTCGCATTTTGTAATAACTGTTGGATGATGAAATAAATTATTACAATATACAATAAAGATTATTTTAAAAATGTGTTCAAGAATTTTATTAGAAAATGCAGGGTTATTACGTAATGAGGTGAAAAATTCTTACATTACATATTGCACTGTTATTACATAATGTGGCACTGCAAGCACTCTACTTGATTGAGAATGAAAAATTTCTTGTCAATCCCCTCCTACCATGCAGCAGCATCATTATTAATTTTTTCCGGAGTAAAATATATGCAGTGTATCTGAAATGTTACAGATTTATACTCACAGAAGAATGATTCTCCACAGATTAAACTTCATGTCTATACACATCTGTAAAGTAGAGCTCTGATCTTTGCTTTATTTAGGGATTGAAATACATCAGTCCATGGGCAAGAACCCCAAACCTGTCATATATATTTGGGGAGGTGATGCGAGTATTTATAGTTTGATACAGATGTTACAGTCATGTGGGAACTGTTTTCTTGCCCTACAGGCGCCTTGTGCTGTATGATCATATGAAGTCTGCTTCAACTCGTTTAAAAAATTAAAAAAAAAAAAAATATATATATATACACAGCTCACAGTATTTGTTGCATGGACCGTTATAAGGATTCTTAACAATGCCATGACATTTGAGAAATATGTCATATATTTTTTTTAGTAAATGAGGGAAAATAGGAATTTGGGGTTCAAAAAAATATGAAGCATTAAGTTTTTTTGATGGACAAATAAATACAGTAGTAAACACCAAAGATGAATGTGCACCAACCCTGTATTTCTCTCCATGGGTGGAGTAGGCGATGAGATGGGTAACCTTCGTACTAAAGTCTTTGCGGATTGTTCCACCCATGTGATGGACAAGATTAACCAGGTTTTTCTAAAAGGAAAGCAAACCACAGTTAACAGCTTCTGTTCTTTACGAGGTTACATTACATTACATTTAGCAGACGCTTTTATCCAAAGCGACTTACAATAGAGGAATTAAACATAGCATATAGCACTTGCAGATACAAGGTGTACTGCCGACTGGGGTTAGTAGTTTTTGTTTTGTTTTTTTAAAGTGCTTTCTCACAGGGTCAGGTAGAGTAGGTTACTATTAGTCTTAACACAGATATAAAGAGGAAACTAATTGCCGAAAACTGTTAACTCACTATTTCTTCTTTATTCCTGAAGCCGGTGAAACACAGTGACATGTTCAACATGGTGGTGGAGTACAGAGGACGACACGAAAACAGCAGAGGCTGTGAAGACACGAAAATCATTAAAACACTCAGTACAACCAATGATCTATATATTCAATACAAAAAATGTCAAGTAAATAAAACAGATTTCCAATGGCTAAAGCAAGAATGTTGGCTGCAAAATTGACTACATCATAAGTGATTGTTTTGTAGAAAAAAAATAGGAAAGTTATATCAAGCAGGCACAACATTGGCTACAGTGGTTACCATCAAGAGCTGAAATCTCATCATTGTCCACAAATTCAGCACATACGGGAGTTTTATCATTATTTGTTATCATCAAGTTTGAATAGTAAAATTACAAGATACTGAAACATAAATCATTAAGTTGATTTATGTTTGTTGTATTCAGTTTCAACTTAGAGTAAACCATACAGATATAAGAAACATAAGCCTTCATACATTATCAAAGTGGTTTGTGACAAGGAGCAAAAACATAAAATGTTAAGAATTAAAATGGAAATTCTTATTAAAAAAAAAAAAGTATTCTTTAGTGACCCAAACCAATGCCAAACAATCAGTATATGGTCTGGTATCTGAAATTCTGGACAATAACCAGACTCATCAGTGAAGTAATATAGGGGAGCCCCTCATGCTGATTATTTACTTCACTTTTCCATATGAAACAGTGGCATCATCCATTTTTATGCATAGGGCAAAGTGGAGAGAGCTGTGTTTCATATGTATATTTATAAATGCTCTTATGAATGAATAACTACTGTAACATGAATTAATCAACATGGGACACATCCGCATGGGAAAAACAAAGGTTAACATAAATAGTGACTGCAATAGCTTGCTCCGCTTTGCTGAGATAAATGCCTGACATGGGTGAAAAACTGCAAAATAGCCAAACAGCCTTCCCCCTGTTATCAAGAGATATACATCTTTATGATGTTCTGCAGTGGAGTCAGAGTCAGACTGTATGTGTGTGCTGCATTCAGCTGACAAATGTGCACGGTGCTCTGTCTTGTTGATAGCAGCCACAGTCAAGGCATATTGTTCATGTACGACATTAGCGTCCTGTGTGAGGCCCCCCATCAGACAGACAGCTCAGCAGGCACAAGCAGCTCCTCTTCATCACCGTGTTCACAGCTCTATGCATTTTTTGCATCCTGCACACTGAAATCAAGGTTCATCATAGGCTTGACTCTGGTAAGTCTTTCTCATGACAAACAGACACCACATTTCCCCAAACTGAGACTTGACATTTTTCGCTTCAACCCTTAGTTGAGAAGGCTTAAGAAGGCACGAATTCGACAAGCTGTATTTTAAATAGTTTTCTAAACGCAGTCTCTTCTTAACATCTACATATGAGATATTTCACACTTCTGATGGTTTGCTCCAAGTCCCCTTCCATTAAGAAAGTTGCATTTGTTTGTTTCTCTACAGTAATCACTTGACTGCAGAATGCCTGAGCAAAAGTCAAGGCTGTATTTAGACTAAATCCACCACAGACTTCCCATTCTTATGAATTTGGCTCATCTATTTGGCAGGGCAAGGGGCCAAGAAAACATCAAACTGGGTAAACTTTTGCAGCAATACAGCATTACATCTTCTGCCTAACTCCCTTTTTGACCAAATCAAAACACATGCAAACTTGGACTCCCTCAGTGGATTAGTTATAAAAATGAACCCCTACTTCCTAGCATTCAGCTCATGATCATCACAATGCATGACAACTATAAAGCAGACCACCACATACAGGGCTTCAGTTGCAGATCTTACATAGAGGGCAAGATGAAAAGGTTGAATATTTTAACCTAGTGCAAATTAATAAATTTCACTGCTCTCTTCATCAACAGCAATTCAATGTGTAGCTTCTCCAATCCAGATGTCCTGCAGGTAATACACTGAGCATAGATGACCATCACATACAACCACACCTAAAAGAACGGGGAACTTACTTCTTCCTTTGCAGCACAGTGGAGCACAACAGGAGGCCCCACAATGCGGTTGTCACGTTTGTAGAGGTAGCTGTAGTCTGGAGAGTCAAAGTCTGTCAGAACGAACACCGTCTCAAATTCAGTGTTCTCTCCATCTCCAAACTCCTGGACACTGTCTGTCATTATGCATGGGGTGTTGATGTCCTGAAGAGGAGGAATGACAATAAGAAGGTGTAATGGAGCAGCGAGCGAAGGGCTGGTTGTACTGTCATAACATTCAAGAGCTCACAATAAATCAGCACATCACCAAGGAGAGAAAATGACAGGCTTGTTAGTGAGGCTGTGTCACTTCATTAGTTCAGTTCAGTATTTTGTGTTAGGAACATCCTTAGGTAAAGAAGCAGAGTTTCAGTCCACCGCCTACAAAAAAATATACAACATCTGAACAATAAGTTATGGCAGACACACAGTTGATGGTTTATTGTGTGCTGTGCTTTAATTCTTGACTGCTAGATACCAATTATGTAATCCAATTTAAGTCAAAATGAACTTGGGAAGTTTTGTAAAAACACTAGTGTTGGAATTAAGAACAAAATGAGACCTTTCGAATGTGTTAAAGCAATTTCAGATAGATTGCTGCAAATATAGAGACTGCCCAGGAGCCACTGGACTAACTTGACATATTCAGCCATTGGAGATAATGTTCCCAGTTAGCTGGGGCTGTGTGATAAAATACAGAATTTTTATGCTGGCGGAAACAAGAAGACAAAGGTTTGTAAATCTGTATATTGATGAACAGCTGGTAGATGAGTTTGTCTAGTTTATTTTCTAAAAATGGTGTTTTGACAGAGGAGTGATGAATTTGTGAAGGACAAACGGATACATTCACACCCCCAGTCTTACTGCTCAAATTGTATTTGTTGTTCAAATATATTTCTTATTTATATGGCCAATACAATGTTCCGGTGTACACTGGACATGAACTGAGCCACATGTGCAAAAACAGTGAAGACAAAAGTCTCGCATAACAAAAAATAAATAAATAAAAATTATTCAACCACCTAAAGCTTCAGTTAAGGGATGCATTCAACATCACGTGCTTTACGCCACACAATGTTGTCATGATAAATGTCACAACAATTACTTATATCTGTAGTTGCATTAATTTTTTTTTTTCAAAGATATTGAATTGATAACTGCAGACTCGGACCACTGCAAGTCATCACCATTATATCCCAAATATTCTCAATGGGGTTCAGCTTTTTTTTTTTTTTTTTTTTTTAAAAAGTATCACCTCCATGAGATATGTTCTGTTCACTCTCATGAAAAACAAAATTGGCTGCTACTTTTGCCTGTAGTGTGAATGGAGCCATGGTGACCAATAATACTTAATCAGAGACTGAATGCATGTCTACATTACAGTTTCCAAAGGCCTCAGTTTTCAGCCTGTCCAGAGCTTTACAAACTAAAACAAAGCCAGTGGCGTGAACACTCGATGTAAGCAGCAGTATTAAGAGAATTAGTGTGGACCGCTTAAAGCAGTTGAAAGAGATGTCAATGTGCTTATAATTATAAAGTGTTCGGCTTACATTCCACATAGTTTATAAGAACCACTTTAAAGAGACTTGCGATATATAAGTTAGTACACAAACCAGTATAAATAGGTTACAAATGGTTATAATGGATCAATGGACAAATACACACGTTAAAAAATACACCAGACAGGGGAAACAAAGACAGCACGTGTTAGTCTTTTGTGGAATATTTTCCTTCTGTGATACTACGATGTTTAGAATTCTCAGAATACACAAGTTATTAAAGTCAATGTGGTAAATTCAGGTTACCGCTTCACACTACTGCAGATGTTTCAAAACAAACAGGAGAGGAAAACACTGCAGTATAGAATTATTTACTCTTAAAACAGAAACAGAAAGCAGACACAACCATATTTTCCCTCCCTATGCCACATCGTTGAAAAAAAAAAAAAAAATGTTCAGTGCTGCATGAAAATAATCAGGTCTGTCCTCTCAGGTGAGAGAAAGCGTTACTCTGAATCAGAGTAGAGTGGTTTGAATCAATAACTTGGATAACAGAGAGCAGAAATTAAATCACAAACTACCTGCCGAGGCTGCGTACAAGCAGAGCTGGCAGCGTTAAGAGGGTAAAAATTACTCATGCTACCTAGAAACTTGACCATAAAACCAATTACCTCAGGAAAATTAGTTCAAAGGCAGGAGTAGAGAGGGGTTGTTGGAGAGACACATAATTAGGTTCACCTTTGTTATTACACAGTTAGATGCCTAATAAATGAATAGTTCAACATTTTGGAAACAAAATTCTTGTATTTTTGAGTTATGTCTGTATATTAGAAGTTGTCACCACCCAACCTCAACCTGAATGTGAAATTGTTCCGTGCATAAGCTTCCAGTCACCAGTATATTTTCAGTATACACCAGTGTATTTTAAAACCAATTCATGAATTTAACAAAAGGTTATCTTATGAAATGGAAGATTCAGATATTCCATAATTGATATATAGCCTTTTTTTGTCAATAAAGAAATAAATGAGGCCAGTGGTGTCTTTCTAGTGTCTGCACATTCTGAATATAAAACCAGCCAGTCAGCTGATTTCCATATAGAGGATGCAGGTTAAAGTTTCCTCAAATCTCCTCACACTCACTCGCAGGTTCTTCAGGGCATCTCTGCTTAATTCTCCCCCCAACCTTAAAGTAACCGTACTGATCTCTTCCCCTACAGCATTAAGCACAATCTTTTGGGATTTTAAAATTACTTTATGTAATTTCCCTCTTCAGTCATTCTAACTGATCTACGGTCAGCCAGCTACTTAACTTTGGCTGCAGTTAGTTTGATAATAACCAATTTGTCAAGACATGTTTTTATCTCAAAAGAAAAAAAATAAAGCATTTGTTTTCTACCATGTAGAAACAATATTTGATCTAAAACAAAGAAACTTTCTTTGAAATATTTGTGAGAAAAAGCATATTTTTTGCGTGAAGTTTGGGTAGGTACATGTGTATTTGGGCAAGAACATAGTTAATATTGCTCAAAATACAGACTAAAGGCAAATATGCATGTATAAATCTCACTAAAAACAGGTCGTGCATGCTTAAATCAGTTTTAACAGGTATTAAAAGAAGGGTGTGTATTAAAACATTGTCCTAGGTGTAGTAGGCTAACTGCATCTTCCATGAGTCTCATCTTGGTGGTGATGTGTTAAGACTGTTTTAACAGCTAACTTAATTTTCTATATTGTGGCAGGAAAAGCTACATAAGCTTAACAATCATGTTTAGTGCCTACAGTCTCTCACAAATCAGTATAAATGAACTTATATATTCATTATAATCATGAGTGCAGCATTGTGGGGTGTTCGTAGTATTAAAATCACTAGTTCCATGAGGGTAGAGTAGTAATATATTCAACTCTTTAGGCATTGACTCTGTTTTGAGTGTGTATATTGGATGTATGTGTATGGTCTTGTGTTCTCTTATTTATTTTTAATTTATTGTTGTCTGATGGAGACTGGGCTGTAAACTAAATTGCCCATTGATGGGACAAATAAAGTAATCTTGAACTTGAATAAACTCATTCAGTATTAAAAGTCTTCAGTTTCAGTTCAGGAATTATTATTATTATTACAGTCTATTTTGCTACCAATGAGGAAGTCTTAATAACTGACACCACTAAACTGAAGTTTAGTGGTGCTAATTTTACATGGTTTTCCATTTTTTTGGGGTGTACATTCTAGAGAAACAAAGTAGTTCATGGCAGAAAAAGTCAGTTGATTTAACATAAAAGACTGATATCTCCAACTTGCAGGAAACTGTGTATGCATTCAGTTGTAGTAAATTGTGTTATATCACAGATTCTTCTTGTAGATAAGTGATGGAGAACCATCTGAGATTTCCTTTAGTATCACACATTTGATGAGTGGAAGTACAACCCTGTGACTGCCACACAGCAACTCTACCCAAGATCTTGAGACTATGAAGTGTTCCAAAAAACGATTTAAAGGTCAAATCTTTTTTTGTTGTTGTTGTTAACTTTGTGTCTGTAAATAACTAGCAAGATAGATACGCAGTAAGCTAAATAGTCTAGAAAGAGCCTAAGTAACGGTATTACTGCACTGCAAAAAAAAATGCCCTGCTAGAAGTAAGCCTAATATTCTTAAATCTACCAACTAAAAAAAAAACAAAACAATGTGCCTTAAAGCTATGCAAAAATGTTATAACTTAAACAAACAGTGTTTAGGACAAGAAATAAAATCAACTTGATATTAGCTGAAAATTTTTATTTAGAAAAATTAGATGTTTTTTAAAAATAAGAATTTTTTCCTATATAAACAATTCTTGGCAAGATTTTTTCCCCATTTAGATCAAAACTAAGACAAATGTTCTTGATATAAGGGTTTTTTCCACTGTCTTAGAAATAATTGTTTTGCAGCGTGAACCTTCAGTCATTAAGCTAAGCGTGGCCATTCATACCTTGACAGTAAATTTGTTGTAAGTGATGATTGTAAGAGTGGAAGTAACTTCAGTTTCCAAAATTCTGCAGCCGTTTTTTTTTTTTTTTTTTTTTAATGGCAGACACCATTCAAACCTAAAATGTGTTTAGTTGCATTTGAAAGAGGCTTCCAGGCTGATCCAATGAACCCCATCGTGTCCCAGCAGTTTCATTAGACTGCTTGCAGCGGTAGCCTTTGTATTCATAACTGGAAATGGGCCATTTTCAAATGCCATGAAGATAAATAGAAAATCTTTTCAATGTCTTTAAAACGAGCGCTGACATTTGAGTGCAAATCTCCGTTAGCAAGGAACCACATATCAAGTGTTACATTAGTTACATTTAAATATTCCCCACAAATCATTTCACCATCAGTAGATTGGCCATGCACTATGATTGAGTGAGTACCCAGGGTGAATTAAGACTCATGCAGCAGCACCACCCCACTTCCCAAGGTGTCAGACAGTTACACACAGAGGCAGATGCTGTACTGTACCATATTGACTATAGATTTTATCATCATTTTCTCCTCGGCACCCGCCTCGCCTCCTCTTATCTTTACCACCGGTACCTCCATTACTCTGATGGCCTGCAAAACCAACCAAGAAGTGGATGTCAAACAATGATAGGAAAATGAAAGAAATAAGGAAATGGACAGAATTACAGAGCGGGGCAAAGTGTTCAGAGATGATCATGAAAAATGAACTCCGAATGAGGCCAAAATAGAACAGGGGTCAACTGGTGGACAGCGAGCCAAGACATCACAGGACCTGGATCCACAATCCAAAACCTATTCTGTGCTTTGTAATTAAATGGACTTTTCCTACTACTATAACAAGACAACTGGAGAGACATTTCTTCTTCCTGTTCGTCAACACTGGGAGGTCATGGTTTGTCATTTGCATCTGTAGCAGCTGGTAAAAGTCAAAATATGAAGCATCCTTAGAGATGCACAGACAAACTTTTAACAGGAACTTAACCGCATCCATCTGAGGTATAAACAAATGAGGCCAACACCCTCTTTATTGAATAAAGTTGTAATGTTGGACAATGATCAATGGAAAATCCAAGCCAACACCTAAGCACCTCATCTCTCAATGTCCTCAAACCTAAAATGAGTTAAAAATAGATATGCAACTTCACAATTGTGTATTTTTTATGGTATACTTATTTTTTTTTTAAGAAATCTTCCTTTTTATCCAATCAAATCTGAGAACATCTGATACATTTTGTAGTGTTAATGCTAACAATGAAGCAGTTCGCTAATAAGCCTAGTAGTCATTATTATTGTTAACAATAACAAAGTCATTAATTTGTACTTTGGTTTACTGTCAATAATAATTATTACAGGATTAAATAACAATTAAATAGAGCAAAGAAACATAATTCCTAATTATTCACCAACATCTTAATATAGTATTTACTAATTTGAGTTAGTATCTTAAAGCAGCCTATAACTTTCATCACTGATTTTTCTTCAAATTTTTTAAACCTGAGTGTTAGCCTAATTATCACTAATTCATTAGTCTGCTTGTGATGGGGTCATCTTTGAAGTTGTTCACTAGGAGATCCAGGTGCGTAAGCACAAAAAGACTAATGGATTAGTAATAATGAGGCTATCACTGGGGTTTTATAAATTTGAAGAAAAATTTGTGAAGAAAGTCATGTTGCTTTAATGAATGTAAATCCTTAAAATATTAGTTACTTAATACTCATTATTAGTTCCCTGTAAGACATTAGATAATTGTGAAAAAAAAGTAAATCATCCTTATTATTTTATTTAATTAATTAATGTGCCCTGTAAAATGTTACGCATCAGGGTATGTGCTGAAAATGAAAACAGCAAAACTGAGACCAACCTAATAGTTTTAGCATTTTGGACAGAATCAACAAGAATCTGTATTTGCAGGTATGTAACTTTTAAGAACTCAGATGGAAAGCACAATATGCTTGCTCCGTGTCTTGCAATTTTAGCTGAAAACCCCTGAAATAGAACCTGACAGGGTTTAGGGAGGGAAGAAGGAGGAGGATAGAAAGAGATGGGCGGTGACTGTGTCCTTGTGAAGTCTAAAGACAGTGACTTCAAACAAATATCGAGCTTTTGTATGCGTGTGCGTATGCGTGTGTGTGTGTATATATATATGGGCTCTTGGGAAGGGAAATTTTTGTTAAAAATTAATATAAAAGTTCAAAGAGGGAGAAGGGAAGTGGGAAAAGAAGAGAGGACAGGGAGGGAAGGGGACGTGGAGAAACGGTGGGGGGGCCCTCTCTTTCTGTGGGCTGACTGAGAGGAGGCGGCGGGCGGTCGGGCAGCCAGGCAATCGGGAGCACTCTGATGGAGCTGTCGGCAGATGTCTTTGGATGTGGCTGCGCTGCAGATTGGCAGGGAGAAATAGATGATTTAAGCAGGAAGCCTTCAGAAGTGACAGGGCTCAGGAGACCCAGGAAGGAAGTCATTCTAGCAGCACTTAGTCTGCCGCCACGCCTCCAAATCACCTTCACATGCTGCTACTCGGAGACACAAAACTGTACTGCCTACTGATGCGAACAACACGCAGAGAGATACATAAATATACCCATGAGCGAGAACATGCACTTTGACAACATGTCATGCTGTACATCTCCACGGTTTGATGTACATTTTAATTTGATGCATGTTACTACATTAACCTATGTTGTTTTTGGAGCTGTGCAGGATCTCCACCTTTACATGTCTCTGTGACAAGATAATAAAACAAAAAACAAAAGAAAAAAAAAACAAGGCAAAGTAAAAGCGAAAACATGACCCTCTGCGATAAAAAAAAAAAAGGCTTCAGCATTGTAACATAGTATTTTTGTAGAATGAAAAGTCAAGAGCAAAGTGTGAAAACATTATTCTTTGCTTCTTTATTTCTGTTTTCATTTGATGTGGCAGTAAGTTTTTTCACATTTAGACACACATTTATGTTTAACATATGTTAGCTAATTATGTTAATATCTGACCGACAAATTTAGGGTGTATTTGCATCTGATTTCTTCTTATTTTGTTTCATAACTTACACTAGATGAGAGCTGAGTTTTATATATGATTCAGCATTAGATAGCAATGCTACATTATGGACATAACTCAAAAGGTTAAATTAAATTTTGAAAATACTGACAATGTCACTGCCTTTGTTATGCTGTCACTTTTGCAACAATGTATGTGTGCAGCTTTTGCATTTAATTCATCCCATCCTGGCCACTGTGAATTCAAGCCATGTACAGTTTCTGTTCCCTACCGGTGAAAAGGAATGGAGTTCCCTTAGACACCACTTTAGGGAATTAGGAGTGGCAGTTTCCTCATTGTGTCTAAATAAGTGATTATTTAACAACTAGCAGGGTAGCAAAAGAACACCAAGTACAACAGCATATATTAAACCTACAAGTCTAACTTTGCTTTAATTCATGGCACTGACAGTGTAGAACTTTACAAGTAGTACACATTGAATTTAATTCTTTTCTTATGACAACAGTTCTACCTTGAAAATATTTAAGGTGTCACACAGACGTATTGCAGCGACTTCATTCCTCCTCCGATTTGAAAATAGCGTTGTCAGAGAAATGCACCTTGTTCTCACTTGGCCTTGCTGACTAAAACAACAGGAGGAAAATCACTCCCAGAGCAGCAATAGCCTCCACAGCCAAGGCCAGCTCCAGGACAGATGTACAACGACTCAAAGGAGGACTGAATCACAGGCTCATACAAGTACAGATGCTGCAGTTCTCCAGTCCAACATTTTAATGCCACTGAATAACAACAGATGTCTTCTTTAAGACGTGCTTGGGTGACACGTAAACCATTATTCCTCTTTGCCCATATTTGTTTGATTCGTCCTAAACTCAGTGGCGATTCCTCACAATTTCAACTTGAGCTGTCGTGTAATTTTCATGCAGGTGTCACTAAACAAAGCCTTGGACTGATGAACATAGACATAAATATGTGCACACAGTTAGTCGGTGTCATTTTCTGAAGCAAAACAAAACCTACACCTCACAAAGTCTGATAAAATCAAAATGAAGAGAATAGAATAAAAGTAAAAAATAAAAGTAAAAAGGGTGACACTAGATCTCACCGAGATATCCAGACTGGAAATATAGTCCTTGAAGGGCCCAGAGCATGTTTGCATATTTACATGGTTCCTATTTAAAAAAAAAACAAAAAAACAATAGGCCCAATATTCTCTTACTGAACTGTCAACTTTACCTGTAGAGAAATGACTCAAACCACCCAGTGATGACCCACAATTGCAAACCAACACTGGTCAACTGAGAAACCATGTGACTCAATGCAAAATTAGTTTTCACCCCTGAGTGCTGATTGTGACATCAAAATTATTAACTGCTTGCCAGAAAATAACAAACACTAAAAACACAGGATACCTGCAAAATTACTTTTCGATATAGCTGGGCTATATATTAAAAAAAAAAAAAAAAAACAGATGAAAATGTAAAAAGACTTAAACATCAATTTTTATTTCACAGGGACTTTAAATATACTGGAATTTGACTTGAGTGTTGTAATTACCTCCATGTAGAAGACACAGGGTGCCTCATACTTCAACAAACCAATTATCAAGACTAAGAGTTATCACCGTTTCCCACTAGTTTCCCTTTTCTCTCAACTCCTTGTCTAAAATTATCACATCAAAATGTAATCATTTCATTTGCCATTGGAATCACTCGTGCAGAAGGGGCACTCCATGACACCTTTCTAAAAAGAAGAAAGTTGACAGTGATCAAGGAGCAACTGCAGCTTGAAAATGAAGCACATTCCAAAGTATCTGAGACTGTAATACTACTGAAAACTGTTAGATATTAGCTTCCATAGACTTCCAGTGAACTTCTCCTCAGAAGCACTACGTCTGTTATAATTTTCAAGAACCCTTGTGGTCTTGTTCCTTTTATTTGGACCTTATATTAAGTATACTACAACTGATCATTTCTGTCTTCAGAGTAGAAAGATAGCATAGACCAAAACACACACTGCTGGCATCAAATGGCAGTTCACAACCCAATGGCTGAAGTCACAGTGCCTTTGTCCATCTCTTCAGACAACTTATAAAGATGACCTGATAATCTCCAATACAGTGCCTGGTAAAGACAGCAGCTACAGGAAGATTCTGTTAACAAAACTCACAAGCCACTCATTTCTACGCAGAAATTAAACATTTTACCACTTGAAGTTGTGAAAGCTTTGCAGAATGCCAAATATCACCCAGTCACCTGCCTTAGCATGTCTTATCTAGACAGCCAGGCAAGTGCATGAGACAAAAAGCGGCAGACGTTAAGTGTGCATTTCTCCCTTAACTAAACTCAATAACACATAGCTTAACATGTAAACAAATTTTTTAAAATATTGTTCAGTTTTCATAAGCTCTGCATAAACTCAAGGTGAGTTGCTCTACCTCTTCAGAACCAACAGCAATACATTTAGCAAACTATACACTGTCACATACTGACACCAGCATACCAACATTCAACCACTAAATACATACATTATTATTATTTCAATGTTTGCACGAAGGTTTTATCCTCAATGCTGCACTATTATTCTATTGTAAACATTGTCTACTGTATGTTGTATTTTAATCTCTCTTTTCATTTCATCCTCTAAAGACACAACACAGAAAGTCTCAGTGAATCTGAATTAAACAGAATAGCCACTCTCCATATCCTTCACTTCTGCCATCACTTCAGATATGGAGAACTCTGCAGGTGACTGAGAAAAGACTCAACACAGATATATAAGCAGCTGTATTTTGCTGTGAACAAACAAGGCCATAACTAACTAACAAAGTAGTTGTTAAATATAATGTTTGGCCGAGCCGAGTAATAGGACCACAAAGTGAAGTCTTGCATTTTTTCCAAAGGATATGAACATTTGTTTTGCAGCCACATAAATAAAGATAAAGCTTGACCAACACATATTCAATATTTTTTCTTTTTCTATTTTTAATTAAAACTGTATATGCCATATACAACCGAAAAGAATAGAACCAAGCAGGTTGCATTTTGAGTTTTAGCTGAGCAAGAAATTCAGAAGACTAATCTCAATTTAACAATTTACGCATTTTTTCACAATTTTCAGGAACTAAAATATTGATGTAATTAATTTAATATAATACCGAGCCCTAATGTCTGGTAAATAATCTTACTTGGAACACTTCAGGTCAAGCATGTTGTAGTATGCAGCATGTGGTATGTGCCACAATAATGTATGTGGAATAATAGAATCCATTAGTATGCAAAGAGTTTAAAAACACACTGTTCTTCACAGCTGGAAATACAAATATCCAATAGTTTCAGCTTCCATCTACTTGATCAGTGTTGTTTGTGTAAGATAAGGTTTACATCAGGAGTATTCATCCTGGGAAATCCTCAACCAAATCTCTGTTCTTATAATGTCCAAGGTAAAAGTTAACAAACACAGGCAAAAACCTCATATATTGACAGGTTCAACCCAAAAGCATCAGTATTATCCTTCAAATCTGAGTGTTTCATGTCCTACATTTCACTGCAAGAGCAGCAGTAGCACTGACAGGCCTGGACCACAGAGACCTGCCGTGTTAATAGAAGTCAGCGGACCACAGCAGACCTTCAGGGTTAATAGAGGAAATATGTACCTGTAGTGCTTTGACCAGAGCTCCGTTTCTGCCTGCTTCTCCCACCAGAACAACCCTAGTCTCCACTTTTGGCAGCATATCTGAAAGAGTGTGAGTGAGAGAGGGCAACAGAGACACATGAGTGAGGTTAAAAAAAATTGGAAAGGGGAGGAAAAGCAGTGGAACCAGAAAATACATGTAAAGAAGCAGGATGAGGTATTCTCATTTTGACTGAGAGCCAGGGGTTATCACCAGACAACATACCCGCTGATGACTAGTCTAACACACAGGTTGGCTATGGATGCTTACTATATTTTCAAGAGGATATCGACACCAAATGTACAAAAACCAATCTGTTAGCAGCATTAAAGTGAAGTCCAAAAAGAAAAACAGAGCTGGCATGGTTTGAACAGAAGGTAAGTGCAATCTGACACAACCCTCTGTATTTATCCGGGCTTGGGACCGGCACAATAAGACACTGGCTCGTACCCCCTTGCGGCTACATTAATCAGAATATATAATATAATATCAAATAGTCAACGCTGAAATTAAACGCTTATGAGCCATTTTTGCTGTTATCATTATATTTGTCCAAACGAATGTACCTTGAGTTGTACCAGGTGTTAAAATGAACAAGAAATTGAAGAAAACAAGGGTGATCTAATCATTTTTTCTGCAACTAAATCAGAGCACACTTCTCAGCTTTAACCTTCATCAGGTGTAACATAGGCCTTTAATAGGACACCTCTGGAGAGTTACAATCAGAAGCACTGATGGGGCAAAGAGAATTTTTAAGTTTTGTCTGTGTTGCACACTAGCCGGTACAAACAAACTGCAACTGTAGTCCACTATTCCATCAACTAGTTGAACAGCTGGTGGCTATAATGTGCCAAAGAAATGGAGGAATGAATCAACAGAGGATGGCAGAAGTAGACATATAAGTATTATTTAAAGCATACGATGCAGGGTTTTATGTTTCTGTTTAGCCAACTTTAAGAGTATGCACTAAGTAATTTGGTGTTTTTCATTTTCTGTGTGCTTAACTACAGCTACTGTGCATTTTGCAATGTCAAAACACAGAATCAGCCTTTCCCTCAAAGATTTGTGTTGTTTACATGGTGAGAGCAACAGAGGGAATGTCCTAAAGAATTAAGGACACTTCAAAGTTGAAGGAACACAATTTCTATACATTAGGATTATTTTTGGAACAGTGTTCTTAAAGTGACTTAGGTATGATCTCTAAATGGCTGTTACGTCAACATGAAACATACAAAAACATAAATGATTCATCCTCTTTTCAGGAAACCTTGTATGAAAAGCTGCAGCTCCATGGACAATTTCTTCAGCCAGATTCAAATTATTAAAGACCCACGTGAAAATACTTGTATTCCTGCTAAATAAAGCAACCTGATAATGTGTTTTTAAAGCTTTAAGCCACAACATCAAAATACATTCTTTTAGCATACTGGTTCCACCTGCTGTGAAGCATCTACAGTGCCAGAAATAACAAGAGTAGTTGTTTTGTGCAACTTTTCCAGCTTTTATTATTACTTCAATGACGTTCTTTTTCATAGTGGGGGGTGTAAACTAAGAAAAGTGCTATCTTTATCAAATTAAAGGAATGCATTTTGCCTGTGCACGAAAAGTCTTGCTTTTGTACATTCTTGAAACTATAACAATCTCTAAATACTACTTTGTAGAAGAAGCAGTCTATTTTGAGTATTAGTTATATTTAGACATAAGTCAAGGTAGAGACAGGAAGATGGTAACCCTCACAGACTGACCTTCTCCGTCTTCACATGCCATGCCCAGAAATACATGGTCCTTGGTGGTTTCGGCAATCCTTGAATCATAGACTGAAGAATCCACCAGCAGACTCCGGGCAGTCCCTAAAGTCACTATGCTGCTGTCAGCCATGGCAAGAACCTGAGGAGGCACCAAACTGTCCAAACTATCAAAAGTTACAGGGAATGAACAGAGGGAGACACAGAGGGAGAACACAGCCAGGCAGAGAGGAGAGAAATATAGAAACAAGGAGAGGAAGAAAAGCAGGAGGGTGACAACTGTCAAACTACAGGCAAGAGACACAAGCTGGCTTGACTTCAAATACAAGTTCTGCCTAAGCCTGACAATTGGACTGGAAAGAATGCAACGTATCTGTGAACTGCGATAAACTTTGGTAAAACTAAGAAAGTATAAAAAGTTTTTACATAAACTTTTAACTTATTTGGTTGTTTACATAATGCAGCAGACGTAGAACAGTTTCTGTCCAGCCAAATAGAAGGGCTTTACCGATGGACTGTAGAGTTTTTCACAAGTTTATTTAAGTACAAGTCTGATTGTTGATATAGGAAGATATATTGAGATATCTACATTTTGCAACAGATGGTCTAAAGTAAACTATGAAACATTAGTTATAAGGTTACATTTCTTGTTTCTTTAAAGGTCATTTGTGTTGTACAGATAAACAACAGTATGTCGTTTATTATAAGACCAATAACAACATTTGCATGAATTCATACAAATTCTGTTTGCGTTATCCGTAACAAAATTCCCCTGTGCTTAACGCCATTAATTTGCCAGAGGTTAATTGTTTAGCTAGCATTAGGTGTTTAGCATGCTGCTTTCAAAAACACAATATCAAAAGCCCAAGTAAACCAAACTTACCGAATGTTTTTCCGTCTCTATTCTTGGATAAAAGAGGGAAAAGACCAAGCGGAATGAACCTGGAGATAAAACCACCTCAAATGAATTAGCTTTTCAGCTAACTTAGCTAGCTATTAGTCAACAATGCGACAAATCAAGACGGCACACTTCTACACAAAAATCTCTTCAGAAATTCCGTAACATCTCTCCATTTAATCTCATGTCCCGTATCAAAGCATGCTGCACTTTATGCGTAAAAATAGTCCAAGTTGTCGAAGTGTGGCTGCATCGGTTTGTTGACAGCTAACTATTTCATGGAATCGGACAGAGGGTGTCTACTTTTAGAACTCAATTCAAAAAGCAAGGCAAACAAGGGTGCCGTGCGCTGATTGGGCGATAGAGACGAAGCGCCATGACGTAGAGTCAACGAGGCTTCTGATTGGTTAATTCATTCAAATCACAATGCGCACTGCGTGTGCTGCCCTGTGCACACCGAAACTAGAGATGTTCAAGATTATCGGAAATATTTCATTACCCCATACAAAACAGAGGAAAAAAGTTGGAAACAAAATTTAAATACAGTACCGCTGTTTCATTTTTACACCCATTTGACAACACTTCATTTTTGCAATGTTTAAAATACATTATAGCTTATAGAATCCGTATCACGACATGGTTTTTACAATAGACAACAACCTGTGAACCTTCTCTTATAAAGAAATTGAGGGGGAAAAAAGTTTTTTTTTTTTTTTTTTTTTTTTTTTTTTTTTTTTTTTACAGTAGTAACCTGTATTATTGAGCATTATCTACAACTTACATCTAGTAATACTTACGTGAAATAACTTCAACTTACATTTACAAATACTGGTATGACAGAGTTTAACAGATGTACCTGAATGCAACAAAGACCTGCTGGTTTTAGTCTGGCCTTATCTTTTGTAACCCACATTAGCAGAAGAATGTGGGATAGTAATGACCTGGAAACCACCTGTAGCTTTGTTATGTCAGTATGATGCTTTGTCTGATTCTGTGTTGTTTCTGTATGGATTTGTGGCTCCTCAACTTTACAATGACCATTACTTTATTCTACATAAGTCCGTAAGGGTAACTTTATCATTTAATGTAAATATAGCTCTATTTCTTTTTTTTTTTTTTTTTCTATTTCTTACTAAAGTACTTACTATTATTCAGTTTTGTCCCCTGCATTTTCTGCCACTGAGTTTGCACCAATACGATACCAATACAAATGCCTTGTACTGTAAAAGCTCTCAGTAAATGAATAAAAATTAATTCCATGCCAATGAAAATTATTTTGATAATGATTATAACTGTACTTCATATTTTGTCTCCTATGCTATTTTTTTCAAAGCACATCATTTAAAACAGATGTTTTATTGCGACTGTAACCCCTAAATGAGAGTATGTCCACAAAACCTGGAGCTCAAATCTCATTATGAAAAAGCTTAGTTGAAAACACACTGAACTTACAGTTCAGTCTAAGCCGCCCTAGGGGTAAGAATGCTGGGGGAAGTACAAAGCACTGAGTCCTATTGTCTGTTTCTGGTTCTATGTACCACTTTATTCTGCTCAAGTCATTTATATTATTTATTTTACTTAGTCTGTTCATTACCACTCACTCGGTGTCCCTTTTTGGGAGTGGCTACTGTTTCAGTCATAGCCACCTGGAGTTCAATGACAATGGTGTCCAAGCTGACTGGATATATTTGGAAACACATCCATAAATGGATGTACATCAGTCCTGGTCTGTCCATCCATGAGAGTGGATCTCTCCTTTCACTGTGGTTCTTCCTGAGGTTTCTCTTTTCCCACTGGGCTTTTGGAGTTTTTCCTTGCCGAGAAGGAGGGTTTAAGGATGGGGGATGCCCAGGACATTATTTTCATTCATCTACTGTCTATTTGACCTGTTTTTATTTGACTGTTGTTTAACCCTGTAAAGCCCTGTGAGGCAACCTTGTTGTGATATAAGACTCTACAAATAAAATTGAATTGAATTATAAAAGTGGAGCGAACATATTTCCACATGGATTTCATATAAGATAAGTGTAAGTAAGTCATGAGCTCTGAAAGGCACTGAGCTCTGTGAAGTGATTTTTGTTTCCCTGACAGCAAAGCAAAACCACTTGACGCAACACCTGATGAATCCCTCTTGGCTCGACAAGGTTCCTGTTTTACTTGTGTTTCAAGCTGGGATAACCTTGGTTTTTTTCCCAATGTTTGTTTTACTTCAAAATGTACTTCTTAGATACAACATGCTCCTGCTGGATAAGCATTTTTTTTGTTTATCCTCTAAAAAAAAAGTCTATACTGTAGTTTCTTTTATTCTTCCAAGGAAACATTTTGCTTTTACCTTACAGAGTTGTTATAGTTTTGAAAACTTTATTCGGTCTTTCAGTTGACTGCTTTTAGGCTAATTTTTTTTAAATATAATTTTAGTGTTGGTTTTACATATGGTGCTAAAAGGGGATCTTAATTTACAGAAACAAAGAGTTTCGCTCATATGTAAAATGTTTCATGATGAAAGGTCTTTCAGTGAAAGCAACAGATAATGTTCTGCTTAAAAAGCTCAACCTTCAGCAGCATCTCATCTCTCAGGGTTACAGCATGAAAGAATATCAGATATGATTCATCAAAACCATTGTTTACTGAAGCTGATTTTACTTAGAGTTCCACTTTGTTTTAGTTCATGATGTTTTGGTCATTGTGGTTTTTATTTAAATACGTATTTTTAGAACTATCATTTTTATTTTTATTGCTATCAAAGAAGATAGGAATAATGTTATTCTTTTTGTTGATTTTGGCAAACAATGCAGCAATGATCGTTAGGAATTTACTCATGTCTAAATTCAAATTTAACACAAACATTATCTGTTTGTTTTGTTTTTGCACATAAGAGTCTTAATGTTTTCTGATCATTCAAACAAAATGTTTAAATACAGGCTTCTTATTTTTGAACTTCTTACTCAAAATAAAAGTTAATACAGTCAGTATAGGCACATTGTAATAAATGTCTCATGGCCATTTGGATTTTGCAAGAAATGAGTCATGTGACTAATAAATGAAGCTGAAATAGCTGTACAGCTGACATTTTTCTCCTCCTGCTCTGATGAACGTATTATGGCATATGTATTAGTTTGAATCTGCTTCACACCAGGGATGAAAAACTACAGCCAAATATCTATGCATAATAAACAAACACACCCACTCCAGTGCAAATCATCCCTATTGCAAACACAACAGCAAAGAGAAGCTTTTTGTGTGACACAGTGTCGATGATCTTGGAAAAAACAATTGGTGTATATGTTTCTTTTCACATGTAGGAATCTATAGAATTTTGGGTTTGCACAAAACTATATTTCTCTGCAAATTAGTGATCTAGTGCAATGCAAATCATATTTCATTCAGTTTGAAGGTATTTCATTCATCTTGTGAACCTGCTTTGTCCTCACAAGGGTCACTTGGAGCCTATCCCAGCTACTTAAGGGTGAAGCGGGGGTACACCTTGGACATGTGACCAGTTCATCACAGGGCTGAACATACACACAAACAATCACTTTCACATTCATATCTATGGACAATTTAGATTAAGCAAGTAACCTATTAGTGCATGTCTTTGGATGGTGGGAGGAAGCTGGAGTACCTGGAGAGAACCCATGCAGACATGAGGAGAATATGTAAATTCCACACAGAAAGGTCCCACCATCAACTGGTGTTGGAATCAAACCCAGGACCCTCTTGCTGTGAGGCACGAGTTTGAAGGTCTTTATTTCTTTACTTTCTCTCATTTATTATCAGTGCACACTGTCATGCTGCTGACTGTTTCGCACTAGTCAACTTTTTTCAGCAGTGAAACAGGTAGACTAGCTGTCATCTTGCGGCAGTGCGTAGAGATATGAAGAGAGAGAAAGTAGGGCCAAGTGATTATGATGTGTGACTTTTTTGTGGACATTGGTTTGTGATGCAAATAAATC
>JAPSES010047794.1:0-11946 GCA_029822895.1 Maxillicosta whitleyi
CACCCATATCCTCCTGACACCTAGCAAAGTCAAAGGTTTAGCTTTTTTGCATTAAACAACTGTCTTGATAATGTAACATTTTTTTTTTAATATATATTTTTAATAAAAAAATATTTTTATTGTTTGATTTTTTTTTTTTTTTTATAGAATATCCTTTGCAGTGGATAGCATTTTTAAAGTAAAACCATGAAACTTGGTGGGTGTCAGGAGAATATTACAAAATATTCGCTATATCCTGTAAAATTAATGTCCAAATAACAAACACACGCCTGGTGGAGCTTATCAGTGTTCCTCTGGAAAATTTATTTATACCTCTATTTAAAAACAAGCATACTGAAAATTTGTTTTAGTTCTGCACTTGAGCTGTTCCACATTTACCCCCCCCCCCCAATAACAGTGATACTGAAGCTTTTCAACTGGATCAGCTACAGTAACAGAGACAGACGATTAGATGTTCTGTCATACATTAGCTCTATTACAGCTGTGTGTGTGTTAACTCTGTATGCTGTTATTTTTGTGTTCTTGCAGATGGACAGCTTTTTGCTTGGGGACACAATGGTTACGGTCAGCTGGGGAACGGGACGACCAACCAGGGCATGTCTCCGGTGCCACTGAGCGGTAATCTGCTGAGCAAAAAAGTGCAAGAAGTGGCCTGTGGTTCCCATCACTCCATGGCCCTGACTCATGATGGAGAGGTGACGCAGTCTGAGCATTTTTCTACCAAACTCAAGTCAGTACAGTTTGACATGTAAGAAGTAGAATACAGGTAGTGCTTGGGTTACGACATAGCCGATTTACATTATTTCGACTTCTTCGTCCGCCATTACAGAAACCCTGGTACAACAACAAGTGGTGCCAGGCACAACAAACCCCGCCCCTTGCATGTATTTCACCCATTAAAAGTAAATGAGAATTTTATTTATTTATTTATTTTTTACTTTGACCTACTTTTCCCAAAATGTAATGACATCTTTTCTGGGTCACCAGCAATTTCTAAACCTAATTTGGTATGAATTGCTTAAGTGTTAACAAACAAACAAACAAAAACAATAAATAAATGGGTGTGGCTCAGTTGTTAGAACGGGTTGTCCAATGACCAAAGGGTTGGCGGTTCAAATCCTGGCTCCTACTGTCCACATGTCGAAGTGTCCTGGAGCAAGACACTGAAGTGGCAGTTACTTGCATTGTAGCCACCTACTGGTGAATGTGAGGCTAAGTAAAGCGCTTTGAGACCCAAGGTGTGTAAAAGTGCGGTCCATTTATAATAACCCCTTGCTGAAACACTGAAATATATTAATATAAAGGTATAAAAGGGACATACCGTATGTTAGAATAAAACTAGAGCAGCATATCACTGTCAAACCATATGTTTGTAGGTGTTAGATTGACAGAGTAAATGCTTGACATGGTCACATCCACCTCCAAGTGTCACACTAAGCAGCTTATTTCTAATCGGGGGTATTGAATCTAATTAGAATACGCGTGTGTGTGTGTGTGTGTGTGTGTGTGCGCGTACAAAATACTGTCAGTTCAGTGAAAACTGTTAATGATCTGTTTAAAAGCAGACTTTCCTGCTGTCTTCCATTGTTACAATCATGTCCAGTTTTAAGTTGTGTCTCTTTTTCTTTTACTTTATTAATTATATATATGTACATTTAATATTGCAAAGCATTTGTGACCATATGGCCTCATTTGATGATTACATTTATTGACAGTGTAACGGCAAATCCACTTAACTTAATAAACACTCAACAATTAATATAACAGAATATAAATGAAGTAAATGCACAGAAAACACCTAGGTTAGAATGACACAGGTTTGTGATATAGATGACATTAGATTTAACAGTGTCTGTAAGTGTCTTTAATATTTGACACATTATTGGTTTTAGAACAGGATAATGTCCTCAGAATATAAAACCAGGGTGTTTGTTTGGTTTCAGTTTTGGAGTGAGGTTAAGGTTTAGTATCGCAAAATAGAAAATGAATATCCTACTGTTTTGACCTCAAGTGAGGTGGTACTAAAAAAAAAACTAGTATCAGGTCCCAGGTTCCAGGGTCCTTTTTTGTAATGGAAAAGCAAAAGAGCCATGTAGAGTCGAGTCGAGTAGAGCCGGTACCATATAGTGGAAAAGCGGCATAAGTAGTGTGAGTACCGGACCCCCCCACACACACACACACATCCCCCGTCCCAACATTTATCTTATTTTAATGTAAATTGATAGTAAAAGTAGGTAGCAGTGACATTACACAGATCAAAGGCAGCATCAAACTACTTTTACATTGTTTTTACATTTTACATTTTTTTATAGTCAATGTATCCCAAGTGTCCCTTTATGTTTGTACGTTTCATATTTTGTACAGAAATCAAACAATAAAAATAAATTTTATATATATGTATAAAAGATACATAATTGAATGAAAAAAACTCCATGTGTCACTTGTTGCTTCTTGCATCTCTCTTATATTTCTTCTTCCTTTAGGTCTTTGCGTGGGGTTATAATAACTGTGGACAGATTGGTTCTGGCTCCACAGCCAACCAACCGTATCCCAAGAAAGTGTGCAGCTTCCTGCTGGGGAAGACCGCTGTGGGCGTGGCCTGTGGACAGTCCAGCTCCATGGCTTTGTTGAGCAACGGAGAGGTGAGACTAACACGTTGACACCTGACCTGTGTCCACTGCAACGGCACAGGTTTATTCCAGTTCAAATATCGTATTTTCCAGACTCTAAGACACACCTGAGTGATTTAGAATTTGGTTCATCCCATCCAGAGTTCATATGGTGTTTTTTTTTTTATTCACTAAGTGGAGTTTTGTGGGAAAAATTGGTTCTCTGGCAATTATTTTTCTGCTGTCAGGTTGATGTAGCTCAAACTGAGTTCATACCAATTATCAATCCAATCTGTCTTCATGTCACTGCCTTGAGTTTACATGATGTCATATTTTTTTTCCAAATGCTTGGAGGAGCAGAGGATTGGGGGGGATCTGTTTACCTTTACTGCCGGCCCCCGACAGTATGAGCCTCATTTCCATCTTAGGTCTCTATATAAAACATCATAGTTGACGTTAAAAAGTACAACCCAGCGCCCTCATTCAATAGACCAGTAAAACATACTATGGGTCAAAACACAGTAATGTCCTGTCAGACCTTTATACATTTATACTACAATGTATATACATAAGTACGAACACACTTACTGATGCCAGATGACTTTGTATCCGATTGTGGGGACAGGGTTGATTGTCTAATAATGATATTATATGTTTAATGTATGAGCTGAGTAGGGGTGTTAGAAAATATCGGTTCTGCAATATATCGCGATATTTCATTTCACGATACTGTATCGGTATTACAAATGTAGTTTATCGATATTTTTAGCCATTTATTCAAGCAGATAGGGCAGAGGTTACATTTTTTTGTTGGTTTTCTTTACTGTAAATATTTTATTTACTATTATTTAACTATTTATTAAATTGTCGTTATTTGAAGGGTTTGTGCTGAGAGGCAGATGTTAGTTCTTTTGTTGGGATCGCATAAAAATAATGTTAAGATGTTAATTATAAACTAATAGGATATGAATATTTTTGCAGGATCTTAAACTGTAATGACTGTCAAGCAACAAACAAAAAAATTACCTTTTTAACAGTGTCATGATATATCGGTATCATGATCCTAGCATTGTGATCTGTATTGTGTTGCCAGATTCTTGCTTATATACGCACCTAGAGGTGGGGGGGGGGGGCAGGTCTCAGAAAACGCAACCTGTTCATCCAGACAGTATCATACAGTGATGGTGGTTTTGTTTTTATCCAGGTTTACGGCTGGGGCTATAACGGAAACGGCCACCTGGGTATCGGAAACAACGCCAACCAGCTGACGCCGTGCCGCGTCGCTACACTTCAAGGACTGTGCATTCAACAGGTACTAATGCGTAACGCTAGCCTGAACTTTGTGGTAGCTTTCATGAAAAGAGTGTGTTCAGTAGTGGTGTTAGAAGAAGCTGCCCCTTTAAAAAAAAAAAAAAAACCCTAATTGTCTTCCTCTGCGTCCCAGATCGTGTCGGGCTGGGGCCACTGCCTGGCGCTAACAGATGAAGGGCTGCTCTACGCCTGGGGTTCAAACACCTTCGGTCAGCTGGGAACCGGCAACAAAAACCACCAGCTTAGCCCAGTGCACGTCATGGTAGATAAAGAGAGGTGAGCGGAACAGGGACGGGGTCGGCACCGTGAGCCACAAAGGCCACGGCGGCTTAAGTGTCAGTTTATGTGCAGGATTATTAAATGTATGTAGAATAAAAATGAATGTGACAGAACTGGATCATTCTGGCTCCTGTTGTAAATGAGCTGTTTATTATCAAACACATCATCTGGTATTTTTATAGGTTAGTGAGATTTGCTAATCCTTACATTCTGTTTTTATTTACATTTTATGCCACGGGGTTGCATGCGTTTAATAGAAGTTCTACACATAGGTTCAGAATAAAATGGAACAAATATGAATAACCTTAATTTCTCAATTTCACAGTTCAAAATGTAATGATAAATAGGCCTTTCTTTTGAGTCATTGCATCTAAATTAGGAATGCACCGATACCAGTATCAGGTCCAATAATGAGCGTGTATACTTGTACTCTGATACAACTGCACCGATACCACTTACAGCAGCGTGACGATCACAGTTCAGTGCAGCAGATACAGAGGAGTAATGTCAGCAGTGTGGAGATTTTCCAAAATACTAAATAATAATAATAATAAAATTCCAAAAAGACTGTGACAAAAGTAACGCCGTATGGAAGGAATGTTAAAGACAGACAGAGCGTTCTGTCCGTCCTCTATCTTTTCAATTTTGTAAAGGTTCTCACTTGAGTTCTGGCACAGGTTTTGCATCTGTAAGAGGGTGGGGGCATTTTTCCGGATGCTGGGGGCGGGATTTTATTTTAAGTAAAAATATCTTAATAATCATAGAAAAACAAGAAATTTTGGGTTCATTTTAAGAAAATATATCTTAACTAAGAGAACACTTTTTGCAGTTTAATACAAGCTGTTCTTTGAATTTGTATAGATTGTACTATATCTTGATACCTGAATATGAACTTTAGAAAATAATAAAACTGATATCAGGAAAAATGGCTGCGGTCATATTACACATTTATAGTTTTATAAGTTTGAAACTGGAAAAAAAAAGCAAAAAAAAAAAAAAAGTTACCTGTCATTTCCACATTTTCTGTGTGTCATGCTTTTCCTCACATGCATTTGTTGTTGCAGGGTAAATAAAATACCGAAGCGTAACCCCTCCCCCTAAACCTTCCTGTTTCCTGTCCTGGTTTTCCTGTATTTTAGTCCTGTTTCCGCTCCCTGATGTAAAAGAAATTCCTCTCCTGCGTCAGTAAATCTGTCCGCCGGTGTGATCAGTCCGTGTGTCACAGATTTTTTAATTTACTACGGTAACGGCTCGTTGCTCTGTGCTCATGTCACTACTTTTCTTCGCAGGGTCGTAGAGGTTGCGGCGTGCCACTCGACACAAACATCAGCCGCCAAGACTCAAAGCGGGCAGGTATGTGCACAGTCAATCCGTAGCGTTGGTGTTTTCCACCCTGGCGTCGAACCCGCACCATGAGGATCCTGTTTCTCCAGGTCTACATGTGGGGTCAGTGTCGGGGTCAGTCCATCCTCGCGCCGTACCTCACGCACTTCGCCAACACGGACGACGTCTTCGCCTGCTTCGCGTCGCCCCCTGTCATGTGGAGGTTCATGTCCATGGAGCACGACGACTTCATGACCATCACCGAGGCGCTGAGGAAGGAGTTTGACAGTCCAGAAACGGCGGATCTGAAGTTCAGCGTGGACGGGAAATGCATCCACGTCCACAAAGCCGTGTTAAAGATCAGGTGCGTGTGCGACGGAAGACGAGACGGGACGCTACAGACGCTACAGATACGTTCTCTGTTGGTAAATACTGGCGTGCTCAGGCAGTGTGTGTTGTCGCTGCAGGTGCGAACACTTCCGTTTGATGTTCCGGTCCCAGTGGACGGAAGATCAGCAGGACGTGATCGAGATCAGCCAGTTCTCTTACCCCGTCTACAGATCTTTCCTACAGTTTCTCTACACGGACACGGTGGACCTTCCACCCGAGGACGCCATCGGTAAGGAGACGCGATATCGATGTTTTATTTATCTGTGACATGTTTACAGCGGAGTTTCACGCATAAAAGTAACAAAATGTGCAGGAAAAGTAGAGAATATCCTAAAAAAACAAAAAAAAAAAGAAAGGAGAAAAACATGACGGGAGCAAATGTTTCTGATTATTTCAATCTAATTCAACTTTATTTTTAAAGCAATTAAAACAACTGCAGTGGACCAAAGTGCTGGACAGAAGAATAAATAAAAAACAAAATAAAAGAATAGATTAAAAGTCATAGAATAACTGTACAAAAAACAGTGCCGTACAAAAGAACAAATAAAAAACAAAATAAAAGAATAGATTAAAAGACATAGGCGTACAGAAGAAAAAGTCAAATAAATACAAAAATATACTTTAAAAAATTAAAAAGCTGTACAATTAAAGACATTAAAAATAAGAACAATAAACCAATACCAAATAAAATAACGGTATAAAAATAATATTTATTAATAATAATAATATTTGCAGTATGGCTCAGCAATTAAACAATAATGACATTGAACAAAAAGGTAATCATGCTAATTATTTGTGTTTTAATTGTTTGTTCCTTTTGCTTGGAATGAGCTCGTTATATGTTAAAATCGCAATTATTCATTTACATTTTTTGTATCATTTTCATCTTGTTGCATCGTGTTTGTTTTACATTGACTCATGCTGCTCTAATTTTCTTTACGTTAATGTAATGTTACAATCGAAATGGAAAGAAAAAGTCAAGAATATAATGGAAGAAAATGACAAACTAAGCACTAAATCTAACCCATAAAATCAGATCCTCCAGGTGTGTGTTTTCTTGATGGTACTCGGTCAGACTTTTAGGTTGTGTTCATTTTCTTTTCTCTTTTAAATCATCTTCACGTTGAGCCTTAGAAGCCATTTTTATCCTGTTACATCATTCCTGAATAGAGTAAAACTACAAAGATATTATTATGATATCTCTTCTGGACATATTTCTCAGCCTTTACGTGGAGTTTTTTGTATGTATTTATACAGTTTAATCTTTGTGTGTGTGTGTGTGTGTGTGTCAACTGCAGGTCTTTTGGATCTGGCCACATCCTACTGTGAAAACGGCCTCAAACGTCTGTGTCAGCAGATTATTAAAAGAGGCATCACTGTAGAAAACGCCTTTACCCTGCTCTCCGCTGCCATACGATATGACGCACAGGTACCAAACACACACGCTTTCATAACTGGCGCGGTGTACACAGGTTCTGAATGGGTCATGGAACACATGATCTGACTGTTGCTTTAATTATTACCCCGTCCCATGTCCCGTAAAAGGTGTCGTTTCTGGTTCGGTTTATTGAATTCATACCAAATTGGGTTTATAGACTGCCAGTCACCCTGAAAAGATGTGGCAAAAGTAGGTTAAAATTCACATTTTTTTAATGAATTAAAAAATAAATAAGTAAAAATCTCCCATTTACTTATAATGTGTGAAATTTCAAACTCATTTTAGTTCAAATTTGATCCGCATTGGGCCGAACTAGTAAAATAATAACGTAATAATATATAAATAACATCAACTCAAACCTTTTCTGTATGTTTTAGAGTCAAAAAAGTATATTTACATTATGAAAATGTTTCCATCTACAAACAATGTGAATAACATGAACAAACTGAAAAATTAAGTGTCATTTTAACAATATTCTGCCTCAGTTTAGCATTTACACATGTATTTTATAACTTATAGATCACAGTGAATCTACAAATACACAAAACATTCAATAATGGGCAGATTATGGTAAATTATTATTATTATTTTTGGTAAAAGTGCACCTACTTGTCTTAAGACATTTCAGGTTGTTCGTATTTGTTCAGATTATTCACATTAATTGCAAATGTATACTTTGTTTTAGTATAAACACATGAAACTATTTATGTTTACACAGAAAAATTTGGAGTTGTCATTATTTATATGTTATTGTGATACTATTTTATTTGAGATTGAATTTGGTCTGAATGTGGAACCTGAACTAAAATGATTGTTCATATCTTAGGGTAATTTTTCGCATTTCACCAATTCATCCCAAGGGCCAAACTGGACCCTTTAGCGGTCCGGATCTGACCCCCGGGCCACATGTTTGACACCTGTGGTTTATAAAAACATCAATTAATTTCAATTTCCTTCAAACTTGGCACATATACAGTATAGAGGCAATCGATATGCTACTATTAGCACATGCATAAACATGATGACGTCTGCTGCATTGATGCCAAAATAAAATGCAACATGTACAAGGGGCGGGGCTTATTTGTGCCGGAGATCATGTGGTATTTCCTCGATTCCAAAAACGCTGCATCTGGAGGGAATAGTTCAGAACCTGACCTTTATTTGATACGGTCTCAGGAACAGAAATAGATCTTAAATTGCTCAACAGTTTTACACAATAACAATGTAAATACTGATGATATTTCTTGGTTTTGTCTTTTCCCAGGACCTGGAAGAGTTTTGTTTCCGGTTTTGCGTGAACCACCTGACTCTGGTGACTCAGACGGACGCTTTCTGGCAGGTGGACGGAGCCATGCTTAAGGACTTTATCACCAGAGCGAGTCACTGCGGAGCCTTCAAAAACTGAGTGGTACATCCTCCGACTTCAAATCATGTCTCGTTAACGAACTCGGACGTGCTCCGACGGTTTCAACCCTGGAAGTCGCTGCTCTAAACGATTATCCGCTCACATTCCTGCTGATCCGCTGGGCCTTTTATGGAAACCTGTGGATTTAATATTCGCACTTTGGCTATTTCCTGTGGAGTCGCTCGACAAATGGTGCAAAATCCAACGCGGTGCCCTTTTTTTTAATTTTTATTTTAGTCTTTATATACTTGAATTTTTTTTTTTTTTTTTTTTTTGCTTGGCCAGTAATTAAATTTCGCTGACATTCTACTATGACCCTCTGGAAAATGTAAATATATATAGAGACCAAAAACACGAAAAGGCATATAGATAAGAAAAGTGTTAATAGTGTTATGGTAAAGAAACTTTATAAATAACAGGAATGTTAATACCACTAGGGGTGTGTATTGGAAAGAATATGGCAATACGATATAAATCACAATACTAGTATCACGATATATCATGATACTGTTAAAATGCAATTTTTTTGTTTGTTGCTTTACAGTCATTATAGTTTAAAATCCTGCTCAGATCTTCACATTCTATTAGATTATAATAAATATAACATTATTTTTATGCAATCCTAACACACAAACTAACATCTGCCTCTCAGACGATTAAAAAAAAGTGCTTTTAAGACGCTTTAAATAACCACTATTTAATAAAACAGTGTTAAATAATAATAATAAATAAAATAAAGAACAAAAAAGAAAAACAAAACTGCGCCTCCGCCATATCTACATGTGAATAAATGCCTAAAAATATTAATACACTACTACTTTAATATCGATACAGTATCGTGATATATTGTAAAACCGATATTTTCGGGTTACACCCCTAAATACCACTATACCCAGAGACGTTTGTACACCTCTCACTTAACTCCTAAAGCTGATAGATTGTCGCTCAGGTTTATTTAAAGGTTTATGAAAGCGTCTCTGTTAATAATTCAAGTTTTATGTATTTTGTCTGAGCAGAAGCTTTATTCTGTGCTCATTGTTTGGCTTTTTGAACTCGAGTCTGAGATCGCGTTTGATTGCCGTATGAGTAAAACACTAAAATAATCTGCAAAGCTGAAGAAGGCATGAAACAAAACTAAACAAAACACAATCTAAGAAGCAAGATGAGTCAGACATAACTTTGACACCATGGATTAGATTAGCTTTTTTTTTTCTCTCCCTCTAATTGTAAAAGTAAAAAACAGGGAAATGAAAGTAAATGCTGTTTAAGATCGTATCCAAAGCAACAGAATGGCTTATTATGTAAGAGGATGCTTGTTCTGAGAAAAGTAGCAAATTAGTCTTAAAAGCTGGTCTTTTGTGGTTTAAAAAAAAAAAAAAAGAAAGAAATAATGGAATAGTTCTGCACTGATGCTGGGTGAAACCACAAAATAAAGCAACACCCGCACTTTAAAATGAGACGTACATGTCTGCTCGGGTTTGGAATAATCGATACTTGGATGTAGATCGCAGCTTGTAATCCTGCCACGTCTTCTGGCATTGTGAAGTATTTATGCAGATGTGGTCGAACTCAGAGTAGCAGATGGGAGGGGCGGGGGGGTGTTGGGGGGTGTTTGGCCAGGCAGTCACTGGTCAGTTTCAGTTTCCTCTGTTAGGTTTCTGTTTCTTGAAGCACTCCAGTGACTGATGACTGTGCTCTTGAATTGTTTTTTTGAGTAACATTTCCACGTTATAACTCAGGCTGGGCACACTGCAGATTAAAGAACGAGGAGCAACTTTATGGTTTTTCTCTTATTTAATAAAGAGAAATAAACGTGGCTAACTGACAATATGTTTTGCAAAATGTAATAAAGTAAGATCTATTTTTTATTGTGCTTTGTCAAACTTTTATTTACTCGAGACAAGTTGATGAGCTGCTTTAAATTTACATTAAAGAAATTAACTATGAAAGCAATCGGAGAACGCAAACCTCCACCAAGCAGCACAGTTCCCCCATATATTGTGACTGACACCCTGCAATATTACTCCCACATTTGTTTTTTTAATCTATTTTATTAGATTCTTCTCACTGGAAACGTACCCTTTGCAATTAGAATTACACGGATATCGTTATTTGTTGAATAGTTATTCGCGAAAATCGACATTTCCGTAATGTTGGTTTTCTTCAGGATCTAGCTCCATAACTATTGAAGATACGTTTATAGAAAAGACCATAGACTATATGAGAAAACAGGAGTTCCACTGCCATCTGGTGGACATTTGTTCATACTACAACAACACCACCAAAATTTAATCAGCTCTTCCTTGTCTCAGAGTGAACATTTTCTGAAAATTTCATTAAAATCCATTCATAGCTTTTTGAGTTATCTTGCTAATTAACAAACACACCCTGGCGAAAGTATTACGTATTAAAATATTACTAAAAATTCAGTTAAGTATTTTTGCTTTTGCTGTGTAAGAAGTATAATATGCTGTTTTTAAAAATCTATTATCAGTCAATCGATTTTATTACAACAATTATAATAATATAGTTAGCTTGATGATGTTGCTTTATGTAATACACACTTTTTTGTTTCATTTATTTAGCCTCCCTATGTAACTAGTAAGTTATTATTGTGCCTCTTTTTTAATTAAATTTTATTAAATGGTAAGATAAATTAGCTATTAATAGCGGGAGATGAAATCATAAGCTCACTAAAATGTTAAATAAGGCACATAATTTGAAAGATATTAAAGTCTTATAATATTGTAGGATGTCATGACTAAATCTGTTATTGACAATTAAAACTAATTATTATTAATATGATTCAGAATTAATTAAATCCATTTGATAGTTGTTGAAATACATTATTTTATAAAAACTTATTCAGGATCAGTAATCGTATTAGTAGTATATTGTAGTAATAATGTAAATGTAGTTTGTTTTTCACTGTAAACAAACGAATGAGCGTCCAACACATACGTAGCACCGCCCACTTCATTACGTCAGACCGGTTCATGTCGATATTGGCGGAAGTAACCCGGAAATGGTCAAGCTATCGTTCATTAGCATGAACTTTTTAGCAACTTCACCGAGATGGGTCTAGCCACAGATACTTTACGAACAGCTAGTCCACTCTATTAAGCCCCATTGTACCAGCGTTTTGGCTGCAGTTCCACCAGAATGCCGCTGGGGGCAAAATTTGGAGTGCA
>JAPSES010047843.1:0-11940 GCA_029822895.1 Maxillicosta whitleyi
CTCAGAAATAGTGTTGAAAATGAACCTGTGGAGTTGAATTAATGAAGAATTCAGACCCAAACAGAACATTTACAGTTCATGTAGAACACAGGGGAATGTTTAAAAATGTATAATTCCATTTTAAAAGGTTAAATATCGCTGCTTTAAAGCGTTAAACGCGTCAAACACCGACACCACTGCGGCGAACAGACTCCAGTTTATGTTTATGTTACTTTGTGCAGCTCTGGTTCCACTCAATATAAAACACCAATAAAAACAATTTGATGATCTCTTTAAAAACGAGTCATACACACATGCACACGTGCTTAATACCCCTGTTGCTGTTGCTCGTGGCAACGGCTTGGCGAGGACCACAGGTGATGTCAGGGGTGATGTATGAGCGCTGGAGTGCGAGGGGATGACCTCAGCGCCGGATCCCAGAGGACCGGTACCGGCAGCAGCTTTCTCACATTCTGTGTCTTTGTGTTTTTTACATCTGACAGTAGTGGAGCTTCTTATTATATATATTATTATATAATATTATATATAATATGATACTTATACAGGTAGTCCTCGGGTTACAAACGAGTTCTGTTCCTACGCTGTCAACGTAATCCGAATTTCCACCAGAAAAAAAGTCGGAATTAACCCTTTAGTACCCCTAAATACCCCCTAAATCTCTAAATAATTATCCAAAATACATGTATTATACTTCATATTAATCAGGGGTCTCAAACATGGGTCAAATGTGGCCCGCCACAGGTTCTAACGCGGCCTGTGAGATGAATTTACAAAGTGTAAAAATTCCAGTCGAAGCTGTTGAACTCATTTTAGTTCCACATACAGACGAATATGATCTACAGTAAAATAATAACACAATAATTTACAAAAAAATAACTATATTTTCTTCTCGGTTTAATGTGAAAAAAAATTATATTCCATTATGTCAAACATTAGTGCAAAACATAACATTAAATTATGAAAGTATTTACATTTACAAAATATCCTGTAACAATAAAATGTGAAAAACCTGAAATATCTAAAGAAAAATAAGCACAATTTTATCACTTTTCTGCCTGTTATTAAATGTGTTTGATCCGATCCATAATGAACATGTAGAAATAATAATTTGAGGCACATTATTATTAAAATTTCACTTATTTTTAATGAGGGAAAATCCGTGAAGGAGAGACGGTACCAGAGCCCTGTACAGGGATGGTACCAGAGTCTTGCAGTGGGTCAGTACCAGAGTCCTGCATTGGATCGGTACCAGAGTTCTGCTCTGGGTCAGTACCAGAGTCCTGCATGGAATCGGTACCAGAGTCCTGCACCGGATTGATACCAGACGCATGCATGGAGTCGGTACCAGAGTCCTGCACTGGATCAGTACCAGAATCCTGCACAGAATCGGTACCAGAGCCCTGGGTCTTTGGGGGTTAAAACTGATGATAAATAAATAAAAACATGTACATGCAGTTCATGTAAAACTGGAATGTTAATGGTGTGTTTGTAAAGGGTGGATTTCCTTAAGGTGAGGCCCGCGGTTCTGCTCCTCAGACCCTGTTGGAGGCTTTTGGACCATCTGTCCCGTGGCTGGTTTTGACGTATGTTGTTTCATGTTTTTTTGACATGTCGGTTCCATCGCCGCGGTGACGGTATCTGGCACAGGAGCGTGGCTCATCCTTCTTCACTCCGCAGAACCGTGGGTTCTGTCCAGGTTGGCAGGGTTCTGTTGGGCCTCTGCCTCTGATGCAACAGTTGACCCATAAATGAGCGGTTCCGTCTTCCTGGGACAGCTGTGGAACCAGCCACAAATGGGAGAATAATCACAGGCGTACGCCGACCACATCCACGCATACGGAACAGGAATGTGTGTACCGTGACCACGTACCGTGTGTTCATGTGTGTGCGTGGGCAGCCGGACCATGTGACCCGCTCACATGTTCTGGGGCGGAACAGGATCGAGGGCCTGGAATGAATCACCAGGTGAATTATGGTCCGTGCGTTTACGTCTCAGTTAAAGGCGAGTGTTTAACGGCTGTTGTAAAAGTAAAGGTTGGTAAACACATAAAAGAGCTCAAGTGAAAACGGGGGGGGGGGGGGTGAGCCTGCGGGGGCTCCTACACCTTCTACTATAATGGGTTTGATTTCATCCTGGTTCTAATACGAGTTTACGTCCTCCTTCAGAACATTTAACACATAAACACTGAGAAGGATGTGAGTGTTTAAGGATTTAGCAGCAGATTAATGTTCCTGTGGCAATGGAGTTCTGTTCTGTTCTGTTCTGTTCTATTTGGTTCTACTCTGTTCTATCCTGTTCTATTCTATTCTACTTGGTTCTATCCTGTTCTATTCTATTCTACTTGGTTCTATCCTGTTCTATTCTACTTGGTTCTATCCTGTTCTATTCTACTTGGTTCTATCCTGTTCTATTCTATTCTACTTGGTTCTATCCTGTTCTGTTCTATTCTATTCTACTTGGTTCTATCCTGTTCTGTTCTATTCTATTCTACTTGGTTCTATCCTGTCGTATCCACATGTTTGTTTACCATCTACTGGAACAAACAAACTGTTTTGTTTGTGTTTTGATGACGCTATCGCTGTAGAAAGTTGAGGTCTAGTGCAGCTCCAGCCTGGAAAACATCCAACCATGGCTACTACGCCCCACCCTACCATGTCCTACCCTACCACATCCTCCGCTACCATGTCCCACCCTACCACGCCCCACCCTACCATGTCCTACCCTGCTACACCCCACCCTACTACATCCTTCAATACCATGCCCGATCCTACCACGTCCCACCCTACTACGTCCCACCCTCTCACGCCCCACCCTACCTGCACTACCTTATGAACAGAAGTGCTGTTCTCCTGGAGGACGCTGCTCCTGTCAGGGTTTTCCTTTCCTGCCTGTTTGTATTAAAGCTGCTTTGCCCCAGGGGGAGCTGTTGCTCCAGCTGTGGATGGAGTGGAAAAGCCCCCGCCTGTCCTGCCCCCTGGACCCTTTAACCCATGAAGACCCACTGGTACTTCTGTGTCAGTTCCCAAGGGACTTTTTCTCTCGATTTCACCATTTTTAAACAATTTCTCACAATTTATCACCACATTATGCTCTATATTTTGCATTTTTCACTGTAAATTATATATTTTTCTATATTTATTTTCCTGTTTTTGATTTAGATGTTCATGAAAACTCTGGTTTTTAGATCAAAACTGAGGAAAAAGTTGCTTTTTCAGTAAAAAAAAAAAAAAAGCAGGTAAACAGGTATTTTTTGATAATGAATATGTAAATCATGTAAATTTCCATTAAAGTTGAAGGTTACTGTATAAAAAAAATAAGAAACTGAAGAAAAATAAAGCAAATAAAGTAGGTGTTCAACTTTTTCCACATTAGAGCTGCATGAAATTGAATAAAATGTGATGTTTAACCCATAAAGACAGTTCCCAAATGAATTTTTCTATCTATTTAATAATTCTTAAGTGATTTATGTAATGTTATCTTTTGTATTTTGTGTTTTTTCAGTGTAAATCAAAAATTTTCCCACCATTTATTTTACTGATCATGTAGATGTCCATAAAATCTCAGATTAAAGTCATGTTTTATTATACAAGAAACACAGAAAACTGAAGAAAATGTGACTTTTTCAGCAAAATCTATCATTAACTGAACATAAACCCAATTTTCCTTTATATTTACCCTTTCTTAAGTCATTTATTACCATTTATTGTGATATTATCCTCTTTATTTGACATTTCCTCAGTAAAAATCTGTTTTTTTATATTTAATTCACTGATTTTTTATAGATTTTATCATAAAGGCTTAAAGTAAATTAAAAGTTAATTGTATCAGAAACAGAGAAAACAGAAAAAAGTGACTTTTTCAGTAAATCTGTCATTAATTGAATATAAACCCAGAGTGTCCATCCACTGTCATTGATTTTTTTTTTTTTAATTTGTCTCTATATTTACCCTTTCTTAAGTCATTTACTACCATTTATTGTGATATTATCCTCTTTATTTTACATTTCTTCAGTAAAAATCTGTTTTTATATATTTAATTCAATGATTTTTATAGATTTTTTTCATAAAGGCTCAAAGTAAATTCAAAGTAAATTGTATCAGAAAACAGAAAAAAGTGACTTTTTCAGTAAATCTGTCATTAACTGAACATAAACCCACTGTCACTGATCCAACTCTATGGGTTTTACTGGGGAATCAATGTTGTAGAAGATGACTGTGTTTCCATGGTAACTACGGAGGCTCTGAATGTCTGAATGGATCATATCTGATGACCATGAAAAGATGATAATCTGTATTTTACATTGATTATTTACATGTATTGATAGAATTAATGGGTCAACAGGCATTAACCGGTTTAGATCAGTACACGGTTGTGGTTAGCGGTGGCTCTTTACGGGTTAATCCCGTCTCGTAACCTTCCTTGGTTTTCCACCATTTCCATATTTACTTCCTCCCTTCGGTCATTCTTCATCAGCCTTTAATGTTTAGAGTCAATAAAACTGTTTGAGTATGGTTCTATTTTCTGATCCGGGGACGGTGACCAGAGTCGGTCGGTCTTTCCCGTTGCCATGACATCAGAGCTCAAACTCCAGCAGAGCTGTAAACATGTTTCCACCACATGTCCTGCGTTGTGTTGCCAGACATTCGTGCACATAAACAGTCTGAATCAGAAGTCTGCTTGAGGTTATGACTGAGCTTAGACCATGGAACTAGACACTGGATGAAGTCGGGCTGGAGTTAAGTATCACTGTGACAATGCAAAGTCAGGACGCAGCGTTCCACCGCTTTTCCCAACGCTATCCGTCCCCGCGTTCCTTTTTAAGCTCTGCTCGACGGTAAGTAAAACCCGTGCCTCCTACACATCTCGTGTAACATTAATATTTACGTCCAGACCGGTGTTGAAGTTAAAGGTATGACAAATGTTTGTATGTGGGTGTTCTGGAGGATCAGAGGGTTGGAAACTGAGTCCTACGTCTTCTGTTCTACAGCGAGTTTGAAGCCTTTTCCTTCGCATGTTTTCTTAAAAGTGACTATTTTTGGTCATTTAACATGGGGCCAGTCCTGTGTTTCGGTGAGGTCCATGAAGAAGCATGTTGGGGTTTTTTTTTTTTGGTGATTCACAGAGATTTTTGAAGCTTTAACGAGTGATTTTTTTCACTTTAATACCTTTTAACAGTTGTTTTATCACATGTGTTTGCTTTTTAGTAAGTGCTGCTCGGATGTTGTATTATTATTATTATTATAACATAGGATATCTATGTTATAATAATATTGGATTCAATTTCTATAGTGCTTTTCTAGGCTTTATATTCATTCGCTCTCACATTCACACTCTGGTGGTGATAAACTACATATGTACCCACGGCTGTGTTTGCTTTTTAGGAAGTGCTGCTCGGATGTTGTATGTATCCTATATTATAATGAACAAACTCAGATAAAGTAATGGATAAAGTGAACAAAAATTAATAAAAGAACTACAAAATAATAAATAATGTGGAGAAATACGCTAAAATAAATTTTTAAAAAACTAAACAAAACAAAAAAAACAAGAAAATAAGCAAGAAAATGAACAAACTCAGCCAAAGTAATGGATAAAATTAACAAAAATGAATAAAAAATACAAAATGATGAATAATGTGGAAAAATAAACTAAAATAAAGGAAGAAAACAAGAAAAGAATGAACAATCTCAGATAAAGTAATGGATAAAAAGAACAAAAATTAATAAAAACTTACAAAATAATAAATAATATGGAAAAATAAACTAAAATAAAGGGAAAAAAACAAGAAAAGAAGCAAGAAAATTAACAAACTCTGCCAAAGTAATGGATAAAATGAATAAAAAGTTTTTAAAAAGGGTGGCGCTGTGGTCTAGATGGCTGAATAGATGATGATAGATGACTGAAGGGTCACCGGTTCAATTCCCTGGACTGGTGGAAAGTTGGCTGATGCACCCCCCAACCCCCCCATCTGCTCATAAAGATCGAGTGATGACTTAAAGGCAGAAGACCACTTTTTCCGCGTGTAACGCAATACTACAGACAAAATAAAGATTCTATTCTATTCTGATGCACTTTTGTGCAGGAAAATATCTGATTCTAACAGAAGAAACACAAAATAAAGAGGATAATATTATAATAAACGCTGATAAATCACTTAAGAAACGTTAAATATGAGATAAATAATCCATTTGAGAGGTGCCCATCCAAGACATAAAACATCATTTTCACTGTGATTATAAACAAAAAAACAATATAACCTCAAATCTTACCCTTTATTTATGAATAATTTACATTTTGCACAGTATACTTCAGGCCCAATATATTTCGGTGTTTTGGTTGTTATGGTTACGGTAATCTTCATCCACACCTCCTCCAGACTCAGGGACCAGAGCCAGAGCAGAACTCCTCCATAACACACACATACAAACACTGTGAATCACCCACACCTCCACCAGAGCTGATTTTTATTTTTTTTTTATTCCCCTCGTCGTACGATATAAGGGGCTTGAAACCGTTGCGCTCAAATCCCCAGAATGTGCTTTACAAGCCATATGTGCTTATATTTTTTCCCGCTCTGAGATCATCACAGCCAGATCTTCGTGCAGATGTCTCTCCGTATATTCCAAATTCAACAAAGTGAGAGAAAGAAGTGTGTCTACGGAAAAGAAAAAGAACTGAAAAGTAACTGGTGGTCCGTCTAAACTCTACCAGGAACCACCACGTTTCGGATTTTTAATATATTTGACCAAATGTGCAGAACTTTATCCCATAAAAATGACATTTTAATGTGTAATTCAGTATAAAACCATAAGTGACAGTGGATAAAATGAACAGAAATGTATAAAAAAAACAAAAAAAACAATACAAACTAATAAATAATGTAGAAAAATAAGCAAATGAACTAAAAAGAAAGATAGAAACGATATTACATACACACATACACACACAAATACACACATATATATACATACACACACATATATATACATACAAACATATATATACACACATACATACACACATTTATATATATATATACATACATACACACACACACACACACATATACATGTATATACATACATTTAAACATGCATACACACATACATGCATAGATACATACACATACACACATATACAGTACATTTTATATGTGGTTAACACCCTGGAAAATAAAAGTCCAAACCACGTATGTTGTAGAACACGTAGAACTGTTAAAGCCCTGACCATAGTTCTGTGCAGGCGGATCCCTCTGGACCCAGAACCCGGTCCGGTCCAGAACCTTTGGGCTGTTATCCTTTACGCCGCCTCTGGCCTCCGCTGAGCCGGGGAGACTCTTAGAGCATAAGGGGGCAGCAGAGGGGGCTCGTTACTGGGGTGTTGCCCCCCCCCCCCCCTTCCCTGGAACCCAGACTGGAAGGACAGTCATTAAACACTAATGACCACCGACGGCTTCAGCTGGTGTTTACCGTCGGCTCAGATGGGGGGGTTCCCACTGTTGTTGTTTGTGTTTGACCACTGATAGGATCTGTGGGGGTGTTGGATAAGACTGAGGAGCTGAGCTGGGGGGGGGGCAGGCAGAAAGGTGTGTTATAATGGGATCTGAGTGACTCTGGCTTGACTCCCTGCCAGCCCATAATAAGCTCTTATCAGACAGGACAGAATGAACCGTCACCACTGCTAATGTCACATATTATTATTATTGTTGTTGTTGTTGTTGTTGTTGTTATCATATGGACAAACATTTGACATGATAAATAGGAAATGGATAAAGAATTCTAACCAGTCCTACAAACGCTAGCTTACCTTGTCATTGCTGATCACATGATCATGCTAATGCTATCTAGCTTCTTAAAGCAGGTTAGTGTCAGTAATGAGCTCAGTCCAGACAAACATGTCAGACCGTGCTGTTAAAATAGATCAGAAAAGGACTTCATGTCTTTTCAGATGCGTTCGAGGCTCCAGTTAAAGTCAAATTCTTTCCAGTTTGATAACGTAGACGATGAATATAATACTTCATTTTACTTCACATCATACTAATTTTATTCAGACATATTTAGAGTACTGACAGGATGAATATAATCGCACTTTTTTTTTTTTTTTCAAAACCCCAGCGTGAAAGATAAATAGCTGACGGAAACGGGTCTTTTCCCTCCGTCATCTACGAGCTTCAGTTTGATTTGTTTGAGCGCACAAACCCCCGAGTTTGACCGATGCTTCGTACGTTGCCATGCGAACCTGCTTAAGTAATTAGGAAAATATACAAGTTTTGTTTCTTTTATGTTTCTGCGGCTGAGCGCTGCCTCTCAGTTCATATTTTGCCGCTGTCAGCAGGATCCTCTGGGCTGAAATGGGGGGAAATTCCTGTGAAAGTGGAGGCTGTAGTGGTTGAGCTGAGTTAGCACTATGTTTGTGTGGTTGAGTTCAGTGTGGACAGACAGACGGCACGGACTCAGATTGGACTAAATGTACACACATACAAACACACACATACACATACACATACAAACACACACATACATACACATACAAACACACACATACATACACACACATATATACAAACACACACACACACATATAAACACACACACACATACACATACATACAAACACATATATACAAACACACACACACACATAAACACACACACAGACACACACACATATATACAAACAAACACACACATACATACACAAACACACATATATATATACAAAAACACACACACACATACATACAAACACACACACACACACACAAACACACACAGACATGCACACCGACACACACACACACATATACAAACACACACAAACAAACACACAGACACACACATACATATAAACAAACACACATAGACAAACACACAAACACACACAGACACACAAACAAACACACACAGACATACACATACATACAAACACACACAGACAAACACACACACACACACACACAGACACAAACACTTCTGGTGATACCCCCCCCCCTTTTTATGATTCTTAGAAGTCTTAGTAAAGTGTAAAGTTTCACTTTCACTTTTATGGTGGTACAGTCTGCATGTGCTCATTCTGAGGTAATAAAGTAAAGTAACGTAATGTAAAGTACAGTACAGTAAAATAAAGTAAAATAATGTAAAGTACAATACAGTAAAATAATGTAAAGTAAAGTACAATAAAGTACAGTAAAAGGTCTCAGCTGTAAAACACACAGTGGTGGGTGAGCAGGTATTAAAGTCAGCAGACGGTGGATGTTTTGGGTCTTTATGAGTTAAAACATGATTGATGGGACGTTCTTGACTAAAAATCATCTGCACATGTGGCGTGAGAAAGTGGAATGGAGACGAGAAGGAAAGGGAAGGGCAAGTAGAAAGAAATGATCAGAGCGGAAATGTGAAAGGAGCTGAATGTGCTGTGGTCAAGGTTAGACTGTGGAGCGGACGGACTAATGATGTCAGCGGGGAGGTGTGTGTGTGTGTGTGTGTGTGTGTGTGTGTGTGTGTGTGTGTGTGTGTGTGTGAGAATGTGAGAGAGAGAGTGTGTGTGTGTGTGTGTGTGTGTGTGTGTGTGTGTGTGTGAGAATGTGAGAGTGTGTGTGTGCGTGAGAGTGTGTGTGTGTGAGAGTGTGTGTGTGTGTGTGTGTGTGGGTCCGACAGCACAATACCGCCTGAGAACGCATTTACATGGACTGTGTTCGGTTCTGAGCGTGTGGGGTTGGTTATTGAAAGGGTTTCATTCGATACCAGTGCCAAATCGATAGTTTCAAAACGGTACCGGTTCCTAAACGGTATTTAAATCGGTACTTTAAAAACAAAAACACACAAACACAGAATGTGAACATGACTTTTTGTTACTTTTACTTTAACACTCCCACGCCGGGTGTTTGCAGTGTTTCCCACAGAAAAAGATGGTGAGTCAGGGATCGGTGCAGCACGGTGTTGCGTGTATGGAGTGGGGGGGTAATGACTTGGCAATTCCACGGATAGCGTGTCGATAGCGTAGGACAACGTTGTGTTTTCAGGCATCGATTACATGTTGAAGCCTCTGCATCCTTCTGTGTGAAGTGTAAGACACTGGATAGTTTAGTGGTTTACACCGCTGACTTTGGTGCAGGTTGCCAGTTTGAATCCCAGGTGGGCCCTTGGGCCTTTACGCTATACATGCCTATACCATGTAAGTCGCTTTGGATAAAAGCATCAGCCAAATGTAATGTAATGTTATGTCATAATAAATATGTAACCGGTACCAAACCCCACTGTGGCATCACCGAAGAGAAGAGCTGATGGTTTTTATTCAACTGCACCTGGGCCGATTGTTCCGAGGGTGTTGGTTCAACGCTCTTTTAGCTCCACGTTCAAGTCGGTGCGTCCTGGAAACAAAGGTCACCGATGTATTTCAGTCCAAAACCAGTGTTTAAAGTCTACCCTTAAAAAGACTGAATTACTTTTGTTAATTTTTTTCTAAAATTTTTATTGTCATGTAGAAAATTAAGGTCAGTGAAGTTACCATATTTGGTTCCTTAAGTTCCATAAAGGGTTAAATGCACTTTTTCTTTTTGTTTCTCGTTCAGACGTGACTTTGAGCTCCTGCGTATTGGACAGACTGTAACTCTAACCCACTGTTATGGATGTTTATCTGCTTCTTTTCTCCTTTATTGACATTCTTTGTCTACGTTCATGTCAGCAGGAGATCCGAAAACTGTTTTCCAGGCATTTTTGTGGACAGATAGGCCGTGCGCCAAGGAATTCCTTGCTCTAACCACACAGTAAACACTGTAGATAAACTGTTTTCTAAAGGTTTGTTTCTAGATGAAATGATCAGTGAGATTTAACCCCTAAAGACCCAGTGTTCCCAAATAATGTTGTATCTATATTTGGTATTTATGAAGTGGTTTAGCATCATTTATTATAGTATCATCATGGGGATTTTGTGTTTATTTTTTTTTAGTGGAAATCATGTATTTTTCTATATTAAACTTACTGATCATTAAATTTCAGATTAAAGATGAGGAATATTATATGAGAAAGAGAGAAAAGTGAAGAAAAAGTGACTTAAACAAATATAAAAACTAGGCTTTTCCCCCCCTATAGTTAAAGATCCTTAAGTGATTTATCATCATTTATTATAATATAATCATGGGAATTTTGTGGGTTTTTTTGTTTTTGTTTGTGGAAATCATGTATTTTTCTATAATAAATTTACTGATCATTACAGCTCAGATTAAAGATGAGGAATATTATATCAGAAAGAGAGAAAACTGAAGAAAAAGTAACAAAGTAAATATAAAATGTAGGATTTCTTAAGTGATTTATCATCGATTATTGGAATATTATCTTCTGTGGGGTTTTTTTTTTAATGAAAATCTTGGTATTTTTCAATATTTAATTTATTTATCATGTAGATTCTCATTAAACCTACAGAAAACTTTTTGACTTTTTCATCAAAACAACCGTCTCCATCCACTGTCATTGATCCGACTCCATGGTGAATCAATGTTATAGAAGATGACGGTGTTTCTACGGTAACTGCAGAGCCTCTGAACTTCCACTTTTCATATCTGATGACTGCGAAAAAACTGTATTTTACACCAGTTATTGATAGAAATAGTGAATCCGCAGGCGTTAAACAGATTAAATCAGTAAACCAGGGGGGGTGTCAAACTCATTTAAATTCAGTGCCACATTCAGCTAAATTTGATCTGAAGTAAAATAATAATATAATAATATATAAATAATGTCAACTCCAAACTTTTCTCTATGTTTTTGACTGAAAAAAGTAAAATTATGTTATGAAAATGTTTATATTTACAAACTATGCTTTAAAACAATGTGAATAATATGGACAAACTGGGAAAAAAAAAAAAAAAAACAGTGTAATTTTAACAATATTCTGCTTCAGTTTATCATTTTCACATGTACTTTATAACTTACAGATCACAG
>JAPSES010047864.1:0-11939 GCA_029822895.1 Maxillicosta whitleyi
CCCCCCCCCCCCCCCCCCCCCCCCCCCCCCCCCCCCCCCCCCCCCCCCCTGCGATTGATGCCACATTATACCAAAATGCACATTAAAATTGTGGTTGTTTTTTATAAATGATCTTAAATATTGAGTAAATTCTGACATTCTGACAGTAGTAGAGTACTCCGTAAAAGATTATTCAGTGATTGAGGACGACTGCCCAACATGGTATCAATAAATAATCCAGCTGGTCGAATGTATAACAAAGTGAAAAACAAGCTTTGTGTAATAGTCTCTGGGTTCAGAGTCTGTCAAAAATTAAGAGGTGAAGTAACAAGGTTGAACATGTGTGACCTTTTCCAAATTTAATTCTCTCAAGGTGTATTGTTTTCTATTGCCAAGTGCATTTGGTTCAAGTCAGTAACAACAGCTTCATATTAGAGGGTATCAACTGAAACCCTCAAGAGAGTTTAATGAAAAAAAAAAAAGACTGTTCAACATTTACAATTGTCAATTTATTTTACCTCAGTGCAACACAAATGGTTTCAAAGCAGTTTCCACAATTTCCCTTCTCTATTCGTCAAATGAATAGATTCCCCATTAGATAGATTCCCTCATTAAAAATCTTTTAGACCCAGTAAAAACACTAGAGCTGGTTTTATTCAATTATGTGAGCAACTATGCCACTATTTCAAATAATCCTTCGAGTCATTTTCTAATTCTGATTAAAACTAATTATATTTCTGTTTAATTTAGTAGTGATTCACACACACTGCACACATTTTCAACTCTTGTGTAATTGTACAGACAAAATGATTGGTCAATGAACTGCCAAAAGAATCCGCACATGAATCAGTAGTGTAAATAAACCACTAGTGCTTATAATGATATGCAGTGTATTATGGGATAGTATGAAAGATGAGCAGCGGGTTTATTTTGAGAGGTTGGACTTACTATATATCCCGTGACCTAAGTTACATTAGTCATGTCTTAGAGAGGGTTTTCTTTTTTTTTTTTTTTTGTCTTTACATTTAACACATCTGTATGGGACACTCCTCTCCCTCTGACACACTTCATTTTGTTTCTTCCCCTCTTTTTTCCTTTCCCTCCTTTCTATTCCATCTGTTTCCCCACACAGTAATATGATCTCGTCTATCAGACCGACAGAGCTGTGAATCAAAAGACACACAGAGAAAAATAGTACCAACCTAAGTGGCCCCACCCCCACCATACTCTCTCTCTCTCTCCTCTCTCATCTACAACATCCCTACCCCCAACAGCCCTCCCTCCCTCCTTCTCTCCAGTCCCTACCCCCAACCACACCACACTCACTCTCTACATCTCCAGCCTCTATCTTCTATCTCTCCCTCTTTATGAAACAAACACACACACTCACATCATGCGTTACTGCATGATTCTGTGTGCAGACCATTTCTGCACATTATGCTCCTGTGCTACAATGGCTGACAAAACAGTGATATGAATACAGCATTTTAATGTGTCTGAAGATAAAGGGTTATATTAAACATCTCATTTAAATCTTCTCTTCATGTTTAATGTGCAGTCTTTATAATTCGGGGTCATGATCTGCTGCACAACTGGAAGAGAAATCACTTTAATACACATCATATTGTTGTGGGTGGGTTTTTTTTTTTTGTTTGTTTTTTGCACTAGCTTTCACTGCACAAGTGGCACCTCTTTTGTGTACCCTGTATTGTGGTACTTTTGCTTTTTTAAGAACCGTTTTAAATATATGGGCACGGTTCCCACATGTAAAGAGAAAACATCAGAGCCCACACATTTATGGTGGTGGGACACAGCTAAATTCTTGCCTACACTTGGGTGGATGCTCTCTGACAAAAAGGTTCAAAGCAGAGTTTCAGTAACCTCAACACCACCCTGTTTGCTGCTCAGCGGTTTAACAGCGTCAGTGATTCTGCTGCAGAGGGAGCAGTTAGTAAACGTGAGCAGACGGGGTCGGCTCAGACAGCCTGCCTGTGAAAAATCCAATCAATCAATAATGCCAAAGTGAAACATGTTATACCTCAGACTGTCGGTAATTACAGTCTACTGATATTACACTGTCTAGTAGGTGTAAGGCAGAGGAAGGGAAAAAAAAAAGATTCTGAAACTGCTTAGAGTGATCTGCACGTGAAGCTCTTTACAGACATATGCCCCATTATGATTATTACTTTTTCTTCGTTCAGACTGATGCTCTATGCTGCCCCACTTGACATGACATTTGTACAGTAAGACAACAGGAAGCCTCCTCAGTTAATGCTGGAGAATAGTGGGGACTTGTGGAATAATAATAACATCACCCTCTAAAAAAACTAAAAACTTATTTCAAGTGATTTAAACATGTGTTTTACGTTTTTATTATGGGTCATGTTTTAGGATTGAGCTTAATCAGGTAACCCAAATATGCATTTATTCTCTGTGTTGTGATGATTCACCTTGAGCTGCTGTCATGTCAGTGTGAAGGCATTCAGGTCAGACACATGCCACCTTAAAGTGCTACTGAAACAATGCTCACAATGGTAAAATAACCCCAGTTTAATTAAGTTAAAATGATCTGAATCATAACTTGTTTAGACAAGAGGCCATCAATACAATATTTAGAATGTGTCACAGGAGTTATGTCTCTGTAGTGCAAACTTGACTTCTTAGTATATTAAAACACAGTCTCTGGTCATCCCCTAGTTTAGGCTCCCAAGTACTTTAAAGACCTTGTGATAACATCCAAATACAGCCAGCAAAGGTTTTTCTTCCCCCATTATGTCCTCTTCGTTTATCTCCATTTTCCACAGCTCATAAATGTAGGTTAAGTAAATGAACTAGTGGGAAACATTTGTGTACATACCTTGTATTAAAATTATGATTATTTGTATTTGCTTTGAATATAGTAATACATATCCAGTAAATGTCTGAAATGTCTTATTGTCCACATTAAAGATTGAGGAGAGGTTAATAAGCTGTGGTTGACTCTACTAGTCCACACTCATCAGCTTAGCTTAATTACATAATTAAGCAATTCATCACTGTCAAAGGAGCAGAGTCCCTGTGTATCAAACACCTTAGTCTGGGGAAAAAAACCCAGACCCATAAGTGTACAGAGAGAAAAGAAGAGACCCAGAGAGAGAAGGAGAGAGAGAGATGGTCCTGCAAATATAAGATGATATGACTCAAGGTTGGTCTCTGTATACAGGCTCCAGGATTCTGTTCTGAATCTGATCCTGACCTCTGACCTTGCTCTGGAGGGAAAAAGACAACAGAGTGCTTCCCTACATACACCTATTATCTTAAATTCACCAGGGAGAACCAGAGGAATTAGTAGACAAATAAAATCATGCAGGATAAAAAAAAAAGTGCCTTTTCTTATGGCTTAAAAATGTAATACACATCCTTCTCCATAAGTGCTATGTTTGTATTTTCAATGTGGAACATATTTAAGCTTAATTACCCTTCAATTAGTAGTGGTGGGGTTCTAATTAAAGGTATCATTACACCCCTGACACTACACCCAGAATTAAATTGCCAACCCATTACTGGGAAAAAGACATGATCGAAAGACAGGACTTAGATGGGAGGTAACTGTGGTTACCTTCAGGAGCTGCGTTAATTAACTACAGCCTAATAAAGCAATTAATTAGGACTTAATTGGCAGGTCAAGAAAAGATGAAGACGCACAGAGAGGGGTGATGAATAAGATAAGAAGAATTAGACCACAAAGAGGGGTTTAATTTCCAGATAAAAAAGAACAAAAGCAGTAAGTATGTTCGTTTTCCCAGTGCTTACCTTGTTGGTCCCAAAGGCCGGGTCGGGGTAGGAGAGCTGCCCCAGCCTGGAGTGATCAGTGGCGGCCAGTGGCTGAGGAGGTGGCGGGTAAACTGTTACATCCATGGCTGAAAATACATCCACTTCTCCTCCTGCTTCTTCTTTTTTCCCCTCTCCTCTTTATTCACTTATAGTCACAAAGATAAGGTTACTATTGTTTTTAGAAAGTTGGTTTTCAGCGACTCCCTGAGCGGCCACGCAGGGAAGCTGCCACGGACATTTATACGTGATGAGCGTCTTTTAGGAAACAAATACAGGTTTGTAGCAGCTGAAATACAACAAAACTAGGCTGGTGAAAGCGGTAAAGTTTACGTGTAGAATGCTACCCTCGCACCGGCTTTTAATGCTCCAGTAAGTGCTGCTGTGAGAGTCAAACTTCCCGGTAAATGCACTTCTTTGATACCTGACGCAGGAAAGGAACCTACAAAGCGGCGGAGCTCCGGTCGGCTGGTTCCCTCGTTTTATCCCGTAGCTGCGAATGTTTAGGACAGGGGACGTTGGACCCTGTCTGTCCCTTATTGGGACTTTCACTGCTGCTGAAGCTGCTGCTGCTGCCACGCGTGTGCTGGGTCGGTGCTCTGGTTGGTACCTCGCCGAAAAGTCATACAAAGAGCTCCATCTTCAAGCTAACAGTATTTAGCCACCGCCGGAAACCGAGTCGTGTTCTGTCAAAATAAGAGCGTAAGCTGTCTCAGCGGAAATTAAGAGCACACTATTAGAATAATAGTACTGGTACGTTAGTATTTTTGCAAACAGTAGTTATTATATCTAAAGCACGAAACCTTAAATGTTACGTGTACATCTCGACTTTGTGTTAGCTAGCAGTACAGGTTAGCATAACTGACTGTTACCATGTTGCAAATTTCTTAATTCGGTGGAAAGAAACAAATATTTATTCTGCCATTTTGGACTGGTTTTAGAAAATACCACATTTTTGTCTTCTTCTTCAATTATCTCATACCAATACCAATTACTGCAGTTGTAAATAATCTTTGAAAGCTTCTTGTTGAGCCCCTTGAGGGTTTTTGGTAACCATCCATCACAATTTTAACCAAGTATGCTTTTACTATGTGAAAATAATATATATATATTTTTTAAATTGCATAAAATACTCTTTGCAACTGTCAAACAATTTAAGCAGATAAGAGGTCAAACTTAATTATTTCTTCCATTGACAGATCAGGGCAGAGCAGTCCAGTACAAATCCACCACATTGGACTGAGAACTGCTGACAAGTTTCAGTATGAATACTCTCCGTCTTGTAGGTAGGTTATTCGTCAATTTATTTATCTATGTTATCATGCTAAGTTCTACTTATTAACCCTCTAAAACCTGTTCTTATTTAATGAGTGGGTACTCCCATGAACCTCACAGCTGATGCAATTACTGAAACAAAATATTATTCATTGGCACTACATTTCCTCATTTAGTCTGTAAAACAATTTTGTAACTCATTTTTTCCCCTTTTTGTTAATATCTCACATTTCAAACTGATTGTAGATGCATATTTTATTTATTTATTTTTATTTATTTATTTATTTATTTATTTATTTTGGGGGGGGGTCTTTTTTATTACTCTTACCTGTTAGTGATGTAGTACTGGCAAAGCATTACCACCATTCTATTATCTCTAACTTGACAAAAATGTTGGTGAGGGACTGATGGGCAGGATGTGCTCCATCTAGAGGAGGATGAGAGGGCCAGAAGTCATCCATGTCCAGACAGGTGACAATGAATGATCACAGACTCTGTTCCTAAGAAGAAATATATACATATTTTAATACAGACAAACTTTGTGGCAGTAGGCTTTTTCAGAATGTTCCCATCTGAATGGCTTGATGAGTATGAAAATGGTGTGATTCATACCATTTTCTGTCTAGTCCCAAGTGTCATTCCAGCATTACACCTATGGGAGATTATTAACTGTTGCGTCTCCAGAGAACATGGCTCCCCCCCATTCTCTCTCTCTCTCTCTCTCTCTTCCTTATGACTGAATATGTGATTTGGGAAAAAATATTGATCCATACTTCCTCATATTTTTTTAAACCAAGCACCTAATTGATAAATTCAGAAATGATGAAAATAATTGTTTGTTGCAGCTCTATTGAGACTCTGTGCTAGTTTTTGTCACTCGTCCAGGTGTTAATTTAAATTGGAGCTTTTCCAAACTGAAAAAAGAAAAATCTTTTCTCCTTTTTCAATTTTGTGAATTATTCCTTATTCTTATGTGTTTTTCATTTCTTTATTCTGGCTAAGTTACTTGATGTGTATGTTCTGTTTTCATTAAATATAGATGAAAGAAGGATGCCCATGTGACCACATACAGGATATCCAATATTCTTACATTGTATGTAGTTGGGATGCACTGACACTATTTTTTCCCAGACAAGTACTTACTTTTAAATACTTGTTGATATAGAGTACTGATATAGGTAATTAGTAATCCCATTACAGTTTTTAGTTACTCTTGAAAAATGTGCTATATTGTTGTTGTCTTTAGTCTGACTGTAACAACATGCTACTATGGACATTTAATGCGTTGGAATGAGCGTTTCTCAATCAATCCACCAGGGAGCGCCGCAATTAATTAACCATACTGGACAAATACCACAAAGAAAAGTAAAGTTTTATGAGAAGAATTGGAAATTCACTTCTAACAAACATGGTGACGACAGAGAGAACACTAATGTGAATACTAATGTTGTGGTGTTTCCATCGGTAAGGTTTAAAAGTGTAACTTTAGGACGTAGGTAAAAGAGAAATGAACATTATGTTTCATTTTCACTTCTGTGGGTGGCGGTCCGCACCACTCCTTACCCTCATAATATTATAAGTAGAACATAAACCAGCCCAGCCCTGGGTAGCTGTCACTGACTCACACAGTCACTCTTTGAACAGATCCTCTACCTCCACAGTTCCAGGTGATATTCTCTGTCGGGGTACGATCCGCTAGCACATGTAAAACCGACAGAATTTCGTACACAGACGGCAGTCACAACACTCCATTTTTATCCGTTTGTGTCTGTAACGTTACTTTCAGTGGGCGATACTTTTGTCACTATCATTTATTTTGAAAAATCTCTCCTCCAGTTAATGTCCAGTTGTTAAACTGTGAATGTCACACTGCCGTAAAGTAGTATCAGTGCAGTACGACTACGAGTACTCACACTCAGTATCAGACCCGATATTCAATACTGGTATCGGAATCAGTGCATCCCTAGTATGTAGTAGCACAGTCAACAATTACATCATCAAGCAGATGAGGAGGTAATCAACCAAAATGTCTTCATCTTGCTTCTGTGTGCTTTGTTGTTGAGTTTGGATAAGTTGACGCTCCAGAAATAGGTGGTTTACAGTGAATATGACACTGTCACTGCGTTATCCCTACTGTGGGTTCAGTCCTACATCACTACATTTAAACTTAGTACCACTCTGGGTTCCAGCATTTTTCATCAAAGTGAGACTGATTTGGAGTTGGAGTTGTCGAGATTAGCCACTATTTGAATGTCTTGATGATCTCAATCTCAAATGAATTATTACTTGCTCACTTGTCTCTGTCTTGGATAGTGGAGTCTTGGAAGTGTAGCTGTACACCTAAAAAAAACAAAAAACATGCTTCATTCTATTACCCACTGGAAAAGGGAAAGTTTTCAGCCCTCAGTATCAATGTATGTAGTTTTGGCTGCAATACTACTGATTTGGGAGTTTAGGTGTAAAAGGAGTTAAGGTCTTTGTTGTCGACCAGATTGCCTCATGCAGCCCTGTCTCTGAAGAAATTAATTAGAGATTTATTTGCATTAATGCCACAAGGCTTTAATTCAGTTTGTGAAAATAATAGTGACAGTAGTTATTTAATTTACTGAAATTAATTAAAAAAAATTGAAAATCAGTAAACAAGTCAATAGGGTTGAGATATTTATATATATATTTAGCAGATTAAATAGGTTGTGAGCCTTTCTGTGTGTGTTTAAGGGTGAAGAGAAGCATGGAATAAAAACAAAAGCGAACTGGATGTTGTTTTCAGTCTGTCTGGTTGGTTTTTAATGACTGAACAACACATTTCCATTATCTGGGAATAAAAACATACACTCAGATGCACGTAAACAAAGAGATGCTCTGCCTCCCGCCCACACACACACACGCACACACCTACACACACATGTACACACACACACAGTTTGTGCACATACACTACACCTTCTGCACCTGTTCACATACATATGCAAACACACACATGATAACAAATACACACACACACACACACATTAAAGAAACACCCCATACAAACAAGCATAAATGCACAAACACACCGTGAAGTTTGCTGTACATGCCATAAAATGCATTTTCTCTTTTTCATTCCATTTTCAGCAATCTCCCTCTTTTTCATACACAAACACACACACACACACACACACACACACACACACACACACGCCACACACCAGCCCACACATTACTTAGTGCACATATATACAGTGCATGATTCGCCCTTCCCCCACATATACACATACATATATGCACCCCTCCCCTCTGAAAAAAGGCATAATTCACTTCCACATTCTCCTCCCCCACACACAGTTTCTCTCTATAAAACTCTGCAGAAACACACTGCACACACACAAAAAACCACATGCGCACTAAACCAATCAAACACACACATAAACTAAAATGCTTCTCTACACATACACATACTCAGACACACACACACACACACACGTAAATCCACAACATATGCACACTAGTATATGCTAATGCTTCTCAACACACAGAAACATATGCGCAGTTCAACCTTAACACACACACACACACACACTAGCTCATACAGCTCCCAGATTTCCATGCATGAGCTTTCCAACATATCTGATGGGTTGAAATTGTAATGTACTGTAGCATTTGAATGATGTGTGTCTCTTCATGTCGGGGGGATTACATTATAGATTCATAGCACAGCAATCCACTCCTGGGTAAAATCAGCCAGCCCTTAAGGTATAAAAGAGCCCTATAGCTATCCAGAATCAGAGAAAAAGAAAAAAGCATCCACTGAGAAAACTTACAAGTAGAAAAAAAAAGTGAAATTTTACATCAGAATGTGGTAAGATTTTAGATTTAAGAGATTCTCCATAATGGTTTACTGTAGATAATGATCCATGTATGTCAGGACAAAGAATTTAGTAAAGATGGCATGTGCTTTTTTTTTTTTTTCCTTCCTGTTAAATAATTCCTCTTGCGCTATCATGTTGTATATGGTCTATTTTAATATGTTGTGGGTTTGCACAGCTGCTACCTTGGCCACATCTCATGTATAAAAGAGATTTGTGACCTCAGTAGGACTTCCTGTTAAATGAAGGTGAAAAGAAAGAAAGTCACCATACAATGCATACAGCATTTTAAAACTGAAAATGTGTTAGAATAGTGGAATATTTTTAAACATGTTGTTAATGCCTTCTGTTCTCACATGTACTCATTTTCTCCGCAGCTTTATTTTAATTCAATTAATGCAGCACTTCTATTGCCTTTTCCTATGTTCAGATGCTTTTTGTATCCTTGTCTCCTCTGTCTTTTCAGCTGCTCAAAAATCTAACTTCCCCCCCTTTGGGATCAGTCAAGTATTTCATATCCTACTTTTGTTTCCAAATGTGGTTTTCTTTTTTTATGTTCATATTTGCAGGATCTGATGTGAGTCAATCCTGTGATAATATAAAACTGCATGAATCAATATCTTTATATTAACAATGGATGGAATTACCAATGTGAAGGGAGTGCCATTGAGCTTCCCTTTTTTATACTTCCCATTAATAGGTTTGGGGTTGTTAATATTTCATCTTTTGATAAACAATGTATGTAGTTCCTCAGCTTGTTTTCTGTGTAGTAAAACTATATAATATTACATGTTTTTTTTTGTTTGTTTTTTTAGCAATTATTTAACCAGTATGAATGTAATTTTTAATACAAGACAGGCAGCAGCTGCGTTAACAGGGTTTATATACAAATCATGATAATAAATGAACTTAAGTATCATGAAACAACAAATAATGAAACATTTTGAGATTATCCATACACAAGCAAAACATTTCAGTTTTTTTTTTTTACTTTTAAGGCTCCGATATTTGCAGCCACTTTGAAAATCCAGATCCTTTAATTTTTGGGGTCATTTAGCAGACAGAGCAGTATAATTTGCACACTTCCATTAGTAATTCAGTGCAACCCTTTGGTACAGACAATAAGAGTAAATCTAAGGAACAATAGCCATAACTACTACTATTGTACTTTTCTGACTGATGCAGTTTTGAAGCTATGATATGTTGGACAGGCAGACCATCCAACATGAGCATAAAAAAACATAATGTGTGGGAGATTTAATATGTGCAATAAAATTCAATGTACCATGGTAAACAGAATCAAGATAATGTAAACAATTAGAAAATGCATGAATGTACAGCGCATCATTGCAGTCCAGCACATACATAGGCTACATGTTGCTGCAACAAGTTTCTTCTTGGCTTCAAATGAAAAGCAACATTTGTTTCTCAAGCAGAAACCCAGATTCAGTTGCAGGCTTTTGCTGAATTATAGGTGTGAAAAAAGAGTGAGTGAAATATTCAACTAAAGATTTATCACTTTTTAGAAGATGTTGAATTTTCCATAAATGTGGATCATACAAGTTGAGTTTTCCTCTTTTTAAGGGATTAAAAGGTTTTGTTTTTCTTAATCTTCATTGTGACTCAGAGAATGAAGATGTTTTGTGTGCAAAGTATATTGGATTGGAAAGTAGGATAGAGCAGCTTGCTCTGATATTTGCAGTTTTAAACAGTTCTATTTCCAAAACAGGAAGTGATAGAAGAATTAAACCCACCCACATTTGCCACAGGAGCCACACCATGTTCCAAAAAAAAGTCTGAATCATAATCTACATGCTCAGTTATGTTTCATGTTATTCAGCTCCATGCTTTAAGAGCTGTAACACATTTGCAGTAACAATAGTCTTTTTCTGACTTGGCCCTCATTCCTGTGACCTTTTAACTCCAGGGCAATATGTACTTTAGTCCTTTTAACAGTGTTCTCGAATAAGGTTGTTTCTGATGCACTTTTTTCAGCATAGAGTGACTGAGCATTGTTAGGACATGTATGGCCAAGAGTCAGTTTGCCGTGGTTTATTATATGCATAGAATATTGAACTCATAGATTATTAAACATCTAGCTCTCCACCTGTTTTTGCAATTTGCACATAGAAACCTAGAGGTGGAGGAGAAGCAATGTGAAAAAAATCTGAAAGAATGTGTCATGAGTTAACCCTTTATAGCAGTGGTACCCAACCTTTTTGCACCGCGACACATATTTGACAATAGAAAGATCACAAGGCACACCACCAACCAAAAATGTCACAAAAAGTATATTTATTGAATTGGAACATAAAGCTCAGAGGGGTGTGTCAGCCATCCCTCAGACTGACCCCCCCAGATTGAAGTCTGTTGTCTATTGTATATTATGGGAGGCATATCCCTCCTGCCCCAACCCGATACCTGGGGTTCATGGGTAACTCACTAATCCATGCATCACTGAGGGGGCTTTATCAACAGAACATACCACATCAGGGCCAGTTCGCTTTTATTTTTATTTTGCAAACAGAAGCAGGAGACTGTTGTTGAGGTGATCATTGGTGTGTGCAGTCGTATGTGCAGGTAAAATTGAATCATTTTCCACGGCACACCTGATGACTTCTCATGACACACTTATGTGCCACGGCACACTGGTTGGGAAACACTGCTTTATAGGACACACATAGGAATATTTGGAAATTAAAAGCTTCAACCTTAGTGTTTTATTTAAAGTTATAACAAGACTTTATTACTTTTCTGACATTTTTTGACTTAAAAAAAAAAAAAATCAAGGTCACTGAAGTTACCATATTTGGTTCTTTGCCCATATATGGAAAAATGCACACGCGCGCACGCACACACACACACACATAAAAAAAAAACCACTCCAATACCATAAGTGCTGATCCAGACACCTGTCCACATCCACATGATCCCTTTGAACATCATTCCTTAAATTAGTACCATTACTTCATTACATTAGTACCATTACTTTATCATTCATTGCATTAGTACCATTACTTCATTACATTA
>JAPSES010047884.1:0-11938 GCA_029822895.1 Maxillicosta whitleyi
CCCCCCCCCCCCCCCCACTTTTTTTTTTTTTTTTTTACAAACTAATAACTAAATTATTTCTGCTTCCTTTGCTTTGCTAGCACACTTTTTTTCTATATGTTTTTGCAATAACAGCATCCATACATATCATTCACATATACTTTTTAGTCATTTAGTGCATAATCAACTGTTTTTAAAACAAACTGTAATATATATATTTATATGCACTTTAAATATTTACTACAAATTTATATATTAATAAATGTGATAGTATCTCCTTATCATGACAGTCTATATTAATTAATCAATTACAAATAGGCAACACACAGTAATATCTTATTTTTTGCATTCTTTTATATTATAACTAGATATTCACTTATTCAGATAATGTTCTGTATTTTGTGATTGTACTGGATTCATACATCCTTTGAAATGCACAAATTGAAGAAGACATTTTAAAGTTTTGGTCCAGATTATTCCGCAGATGTACCCCTCTAACAGAGACTTTTTATATTTGTTCTACACTCGACTCAAACATCTCCCGTAGAAATGCAGGTGAATGTTAATAAGATGAATTCTACTGCTTCCACCAGATCTTTGCCTTCACATGCTTGACAAAAAAGAGGAAATATAACAGCAGAAATAGCAAAACACTGCTCCAAGTTGATTCATTTCATGCCTCATGGAAGTTCAAATCCAGTAACGTGTCCGCAGCGTGCATGTGTCTAGAATCTGACGGCTTAGTCATGTATCGTTATTGACAAAAACCACCAAACCGATGCAGTCGATGGAGAGCTGTAATCTAGAGGAGAGAGATATGAAACAATAGGAGAAGCAGAAAGATGAGCTTTGATAGGAGGTCAGGGGGAGGGGTGGGAACTGCATGGGTATTTGGGTCAGCCACGGCCCGACGGATGGAGCAACACTTCTGACAATGAAGGGCATAGATGAACTGAAAGCGGAAAGTGAGGACTTCCAAAATCTAAAATCCAGTTAATCAAAGAGTATTTCTACAAAGGCCCGTCCCTGTGGCTTCAGGGGGGCTAAACAAATGCCTCGGCCGGATGCAGCGTGGAGAGTGGGGTAGAGAAGTGGGTGTTTATCATGCTTGGTTAATCCATTAGCTACATGCCGAGAGGGGGCTTTTGTTCGGGGTAGCCCTTGTTCGGCTCCTAGAAAGACTCATCAGTGAAGGAAGAAAAACAACCGCTGATGAGATTCTCCCACTATTTTCGCCACGGACGACACGTAAAACTAAAATTAAGGCAGAAACGCTTGAATCTCGCACTGGTTTTTCCTATTTTAAGTGCACTTATTAGTTTGCGGACAGACGAAACAACAAAGCACCTACCCACACAAAACACAATTCCAACCCAAGCTGTCTTCATAGACTCGGTCTCCATCACATTTCACTGATTCACACTTTCAACAAGCAAATTCAACACACACACACACACACACACACACACACACACACACACACATACATCCTCACAAACAGGAGACTCATCGGGAATGCCCATCCCTCTGAAACAAGTGCATCAAAAAGCCCCAAACTGGCAACCACAATCCGAGCACTTGTCCCAACCCGCCGACCCCTTCCCCTCCGCAGAGACAAAAGAAGTCCAAACGCTCAGAGACGCAGAGCACAGACCCCCGGCACAAGCAACAAAAGCTTACCCCCAGTCCTCCATTAATGTGACACAGCGGCTAAGGCTAAAGCTAGGAGAAAAGAGAGGCACGTGGGCTCCTCCAGCAGTCAGCCCCTCTGCTCCTCGCCTCCCTCCTGGTTTATTTTGGTTCGGTGCTGACTGACGAGGTGATGGAGCATCAGCCGGCAGAGCAGGAGAACGGGGGGCTGCTCCCTCTAATCTGTGATCTGAGATGTTCCTGCCTCGAGCCTGCACGGCGTAAAGTGTGTGTGTGTGTGTGCGGGTGTCTCAATGGGGGATAATCCTGTGGTGTTTTGTGTGAATGGATCAGACAGAGACACAGAGGAGGAGGAAAAGGTAAAAGGGGGGGGGGCTGGAGGAACGGTGGTGAAACTTCAGTACAGATCAGTGAATCATGTTTGTTTGACTTGACACTAGGATTATACCAGAAACATAACACCGATGGATGCTTCCAAGTGTTACTCCTAAAGTTCATAATGGGTATTCTTTAACTCAGGGGTGTCAAACATACAGCCCCCGGGGGCCAAAACCGACCCGCCAAAGGGTCCAATGAATTAGTGAAATACAAAAATTACACTGAAGATATTAACAACATCAAAAATGTTCAAATAATTTTAGGTCAGACCAATAAAACGCTATTATAATAAATTATTAATAATGAAAAACACATTTTTTTTCTCTTTGTTGTAGTGTAAAAAAAGTTAAATTACACAAAAATGTTTATATTTACAGACTAGCCTTTCATAATAAAATGTGAACAATCTGAAGAAATATGAGAATAAGTGTAATTGTACCAATATTCTACCTGTTATTAAATATTTTGTGTATTTATAGATCCACTGTGATCTGTACGTCATAATGAACGTGTGAAAATGAAGAACTGAGGCCAAATAATGACATAACTTGTAAAAATTGCATCAGATTTTTTTTTTTTTTTTAAAGAAATTTCACGTTGTTGGTGTTGAAAGGAAACTTTTTAGATGTAATCATTTTCATAATATAAATTTGTTTTATTTACTGCTGTTATTTTACTGTTCTATCCCACTTTAAAACATATTTATAACATATTTTAACATATTTATATTAAATGTAGCACCTGAACTAAAATGAGTTTAACATTCCTGAGCTAAATGTACTCTTTTGGTGTTTTTTGTGTCATCATTGTTAATATTTTTTACTTCCTTCTTGTCACCCTGACCTGTCTGAGACTCCAGGAGTATTAATAGATAGATAGATTATTAGACTGATGTACTTTATTGATCCAAAACTCTGAAATTACAGAACAGCAGCAGCAGCATGACACAGTAAAAAAAAATAGAACACAAGAATAAACATGGTACGCATAGTAAATTACAAGTATAATGACAGACCTGGATAAAAAAAAAAAAAAAGGATAATTAAACTGTAAGGTGTAAAAATAAGTGTTAAACTGTAATATTCAGTATGATGAACGTGCATTTTAAGTATGAAGTTTTATAGTAATTTTTTTTTTTGTGTGTGATCACTGTTTTTAGGGTTTTTATTAGGGCCGTATGCTGCTGGTCCTGAGTATAAATTTAATTTTATGTATTTGGAATGACAATAAACCTGAATCTATGTGGTATGCACAGACCCCAGACCCTCACCTATAAAAGGAAATGCTTTATATCTATTAACGTTACTTTTTTAATGCACATATTTATGCTTTGTAATGTTCACTCTGCTATGTGCTGTAATGTAAGACAATACATGACTAAGCTACCGCAGCATTGAACTATCACTGTTTTGATGAATATAGCAAAAAATATGTGTCTTTAGAATAAATTGCAGGATGTAAAAACTTTTCTTAAAACTGCACCGTCTGCAGCATCCTTGTGTGTGTGTGTGTGTGTGTGTGTGTGTGTGTGTGTGTGTGTCTGCTAAATTCAAGGTTTACATGTGGATAACATTATCTGTTCACTTATACCAGGGGTGGCCCGGGGGCCAAAACCGGCCCACCGAAGGGTCCGATGCGGCCCGCGGGATGAATTAGTGAATTAACTCATTTTAGTTCAGGAGCCAGATACAAACCAATGTGATCTCAAGTAAAATAATAACATAATAATATATAAATAATGACAAGTACTGAATTTGTTTTTGGTCTAATGTGAAAAAATAACATTGCACTATGAAAATATTTAGATTTAAAAAATAGTTTAACAGTAAAATGTGAATAAACTTGAAATGTCTGAAGAAAATCATGTGTGATTTTAACACTGTTCTGCTTTTACTGAATGGTTTGTGTCTTTTTAGATCCATTGTGATTATATTTTAACAATATTCATCCTGTTACCAAATGTTTGTGTGACGTACATGTATAAATGATAAGTTGAAGCATAATTTTGTTAAAATTGCACTTATTTTTCTTACAAAATGTAAGTTTTTTTCAGGGTATTCACATCTTTTTTTGAGAAAATATAGTTTGTAAAGTTTAATATTTTTATTGCACTAAAAGAAAAAGGAAAAGTTGTCATTTACAAGGTATTATGTTATTATTTTTCTGGTCCGGCCCACTTGACATCAAATTGGGCTGAATGTGCATGACCCCTGAACTAAAGGTTGATGTTACAGACAGATACAGATTTTTGGAGCCGAGTTCTGGTTCTGGTTCTGGTTCTGTTTTGGATTCCCTGCAGATAACGGTGGTTCAGCAGCAGACACGTTTATTAAAGTGCTGCACAGACTGTTCGCTGTGTTATGTCAATACTTTACAAAGTTTCTGGAACAAACATCGTACTTTTTAATTTGTTTTATCATCTTCTGCACTTCGAGAATATTTTAAGCTGATCCCCTTTTATTTACAGTGTGCACGAGGCACAAAGTTACAACACCAATTCTATGAAACTGATACAAAAACGCAGGGATTTAATTCACAATAGCTGCTTTTTGTCTATTTCGAGGTGTGTGCTCTTCAGTTACACAGACGTTGTAACCGTATTCCTTCTGCCATCAGGCTTTTAAATGCCAGTGACAATGCATAATGTGTAATGTAGGGTACACAGTGCATTTACATCTGTTGTTTTTAGGTTTTAAATGTATTTTATGTATTTATTACTACTGTTGCACTTTATGTTTGGACCCTTCAGCTGTCCTGTCCTGACAGATATTGTGGAATGTGTGTCTAATATCCTGTCCTGCTGTGACCCATGTCTGCTAACTGAATTGGCCCCAGGGCAGGGGTGTCAAACTCATTTTAGTTCACACATTCAGCTAAATTTGATATGCAGAGGGCCGAAAAAGTAAAATAATGACATGATTAATATATAAATAATGTCAACTCTAAACGTTTTTTTGCATTTTACAGTGAAAAAAGTAAAATGACATGATGAAAATGTTTAAATCTACACATTATCCTAATAATATAATCACTATTATGCTTTAGTTTATCATTTCCACACATAACTTCCAAATCACATTGTATCAACAGATACACAAAATAACAGATGAAATATTATTCAGATTGCACATACTTCTCTTAAGACATTTCAGGTTATTCTGATTAAATTATATTTTGTTTTAGTCTAAATACATGAAAACGTTTACATTTATAAAGACAAAAATTTGGATTTGTGAGTATGTGTGGGTGATTATGACACTGAATTGGTCTCAATGTGGAATCCGAACTAAAATTATTGTTAATATCTTCAGTGTAGTTTTTGCATTTCACAAATTCATCCCAGGTTGGGCCCTTTGGCGGGCCGGATTTGGCCCCCGGGCCTCATGTTTGGCACCTGTGCCCTAGGGGATAAATAAAGTTATCTGAATTTGAATATATTACAGGTGCAGTAGAGTTGATACGGGGAGCTGAGCTAAACTTACTGATGTAACACAGATTAATAAAAATATACTGGCTTTAATTTTAACAGATGCATTTATATTTACCTTATATGTGTGTTTAAAAGGGCTTCACATCAGAACTGTATGACTTCATCACATATAGTTTACTTGATGACTTGGTGTAACACATAGATTAGGGAGAAATAGAATAGCTCTCATTTAGTTTTTTTTATTGACATCGACACAGACCTTGGACTCATCCACAGGCCGCCTGTGAGCCCGTGGTAATTTTAAAAACAACTAAGAACTCCAAAAGTATTGGTCAATAAGCAATTTTCGCCTGTTTTTTCCTTGGCCTAAAATGCATTAGTATTCCAAAAGGTAAAGGCTAGATCTGTCCAGTTTTTCAGTTATAAAGCGCGCACACACACACACACACACACACACACACACACAGAGGTCACTTGGCTTTTATATCTTGTTAAAACAATGTAAATTACAACCATTTAGTTAGATTTTTTTTTCTGAGGACTGGATTTATTAAAGGTTTTCCACTTTTTTTTAGAGTTATGAAGGTGGAGACTGAAGATAAAAAAAAAATTAAAAAAAAATTCAATGGAATGTGAGTAAGTATCAACACATATTAAAAGGAAACATTATGTGTACAATCTAGCAGAAAATCCAGCTGGGGTGGGACAAGTAGATTGCAACAATAAGCACATGAAGGGTGGGGGTGATTCTACGACAGATAAACTCCTCTGTTCATTTGAATCTGCATCAAGGCCAGAGAACCGGGCTCTGCTGTTGACATGGCAGCCATAAAATGATTAATAAGTAGACAAGTTATCATAAACCTGCAGAGCAAAAGTTACACTAGACACCAGTATGTGAGGGACAAATGCCAAACGACAATAAATTCATAAATGTGTTTGTAATAAATACATAAAAAAAGCAGCTGAGTGAAAATAAATGAGCAGAAATCCTCGTTGACCTTACTTTGTCATTACTCACATAAGAAACATTCACCTTCATCACACTTATTAAATGATCGCAGACATCCTGATGTTTGTAAAAATCGCAAGAACAACCGGCGCGGACGTCTGTCAGAGTCTGAGCTGAAGGTTGACGGGTATGAAGTCATCGTCTGATCGTCAGTGTGATGAGACCCGACGGGCCGGTCAGAACAAACCGGACCGACTGTCTTTGTGAGTCACCACATCTGATCTGCGCGCGGTTATGAACACAACAGGTGAGCTGGAGGACAGATACGCCACGGCAACGAACACCTCAGATAATAACAGATAATAATGAACGCTCGGCTCGATCTCATGTTCAGTCTGAAACACGAGGGAGCAAAACCAAAGACACAAAAGGTCTGAAATGCAAGAACTAAATGAACTAGATAAACTGATAAACTATGAAGACAGAACTGCAGGTGTGTGAATGTCAGGAAAGTAGTAACCAACACAATGCAGAAGTCTGAGATAGAATATGACAGGAATTTAACTAATAAACAACCACCAGTTCAACCGAATGTGTTCATTCATAATAAAGGTTCTGGTCAAATGTGGGTTTTGTGAGGTAAGAACAGTCTTTAACCTTTGGCAACCAAGATGTAATTAGTGCATAATTGGGTCGAAGTGAATGTTCTTGACAGAAATTGTTGGGAGTTACAAAGTAATGCATTAGAGTAATGGATTACTTTTTGCTGTAGGCACGACTAATCCATTTTCTGTAATATTTTACTTGGTACATGTTCAATAGTGCTTGTATTACAACGCAATTTTTGCCTATAATTTAATTCTTCAAATGAAAAACAAAACAAAACAAAACAAACAACCCCCCGCCAAAAAAAAACCCCAAAACAAAACCCTTCAAGAATCATGAACACAGTAGGAAAGTTGTATTTCCTGTTGGTGTTCAGCCAATGGGTGAAGACGATACAATACAGTACATTGGCCACAAGGACGTATTCTCATTACTAACCTGCTTTCAGAAGCTAGTTAGCATTAGCATGATCCCTGTGGTCAGTAATAACAAGGTAAGCTAACGTTTCTATGACTACAAACGTTATGATTAGAAATCTTTATCGGTTGCAGATTTATCCATTGGCATCCTTGGTACGACACGCACTGTTTGAAAAAAAAAAAATCCTAGCGTTCCCGCTGGGATTCAAACATCGTAGACCGTAGCTTTACTTGATGGGGTATCCGTCCACAGGTACTTTGGGGCGCAAATGTATGCCAAGGCTACCAACTCAAAAGTAATATGATGTAATCATGTAATGCATTACAATTCTGAGACTGTAATATTGTAAGGTAAGGGATTACTTATGAATAACCACAACAAGTCATTATTTCAGACGGTTTAGGCTGAATGTGACATCATCTGCATCACTTTGGATCAACCTTATTACAGTATTTTGATAATATCTAGATGACGTAAACACTAGTCTACATTCAGCTGCACTGCGTCCATTATAAACCGAGCGCTGAAAAAACAGACCCATTGACTTACAGGAAATCTTAGTGATTTCTTCTCCAGCAGCAGTAAAATAACACATTACATAAACTCTGCACGTTAATGCAGACTGAAACTGAGCACTTCAGTGCAGACAGACGCTAATGTATCACAAAAAGAGACAAAGTCACTACATAAGCAACGTGTGTTAACACCACAGACCTAGAGCGTAGCACTACACTTTGTAAAACATGATTATATATATATTATACATACATAATTACACTGATAAACAGGCTGTTGGCTGAGCAGAACACTTTGACAGCACTGTCATTTTTTTACTGATACAATCTTTATGGTCCATCTGAGAAGAAGATCATATAACAAATGGCTCATTACTATCACTATCTATATGTTCAATGTACCACAAAGATTCTATATATTTATATATACGATGGAGGTCATAAAAACAGTTTTGATTTCAGACCAAAATATCTGGAGGTCCACATGATGGTCAGCTGGAGTATGGGTCATAAATCCCACCTCCTCCATGTTAACGTCTGGGACTTTGGACAAACTAAAAACTCTTTCCCAATGGTTATTTAATAACATTTAGATTAATCATTAGATCATTAATCCATAAAAGATCAAAAGCATCTACTGAGATAAATTGTTTAATACCTGTTCATATACTAAGCCAATCAATACAAGTAAATAATTGATGTAAAATACAGTTTTTTCATCTTTTCATGATCATCAGATAGCTCAGAGGTTTCCATAGTTACCATGGAAACACTGTCATCTTCTACAACATTGATTCACCAGTAAAAAATCCATTAAGTTGGATCAATGACAGTGGGAGGAGACACTTGGATTACATTCTGTTGATACATTTACACAAGTCACTTCTTCAGTTTTCTCTGTTTTTGATATAATCACCCTCAACTTTATTCTGACATTTTATGAACGAATACATGATCAGTAAATTAAATATAGGAAAATACCTGATGTTCACTGAAAAAAATAGAGAGGATAATGTCCTAATGAATGGTGAGAAATCGCTTAATGAAAAAATAAAGAGTAGAGGTGGGTATTACAAACAACCTCACGATACGATACATATCCCGATACAGGGGTCACGATACGATACGATACGATACGATACGATATGATACTGTAGTTCATGTAAAACACTGCATTAAGAACTTGGCTGTAGTGCACAAATAAAGATGGCTTTGATAAACTTAAAACATGCAAAGTCAAATGCTGTTTCACAAACTTAATAAACTAATTATTTGTTGCATGCAAAATATCAATACTGACGCCTTCGTATCGATACGTGTATCGTGAAGAAGCCCGCGACGATATATCTCCGTATCGATATTTTAAACACACCCCTAATATAGAGTAAAAAAAATATTTTGGAACAGCCATAAATGCAGCACTGGGTCTTTATGGGTTAAAACTGAACCCTTTGAGTTCTACTACAGATTTCTGTCCACACACACACACACACACACACACACACACACACACACACAGTGGAGTTTCTCTCCGGTGCAAACACCTCCAGCGCAGCACAGAGTGGTCTCGACTACATTAGTCAAATGCAGCACTTTTTGGTTCCCTCAGGACAAACTGTGCTACTGTGCTGCCCTCATCAGATTCAGATCTTATAAATAGAGTCACATTCATCAATAATTCACACTGCTGTGTAAACAGATAGAGGAGATGACCAACCTCAGTCACGTGGAGTCTGTAAGGTTTGATCTCATTTTACGTCACCGCCAAAGACAACCACATTATAACACAGAGGAGATCAACACGAGTGAGTGGCAGTGACTTTAGAAGGGGTTTTGGTTATGGTCCTGTGTTGCAAAATACAATGATTTGATTAGGATTGGAAAAATAATTGAGGTTTGAATTGATTTTTCAAGCAGGTCTACAAAACTTCACTGTTAGCAGCTTCTTCTCAAACATGAGGATCTAATATTTTTCACAGTGTCTGGTAGAAAGTCAACATTTCTATACCTCCTGTTTTTCCCCGGGCAGCGACACATTCACATGTTGTGATTGGCTTGATTTTACGTCGGATGCCCTTCCTGACACAACCCTCTGTATTTATCCGGGCTTGGGACCAACACAATGAGACACTGCCCCCTTGCAGCTACACTTATAGGGATTTATAACGTTAAGGACCTTTCCCAAGGACCCACCTAGGTCTCGAACCGGCCATCTTTCGCACCAAAGCCAGTGGCGTTAACCACTAATGGCACTTTTCCACTACATGGTACTACTACATGCTACTGGACTCTACACGGCTCCACTCTATTCTGTATGCTTTTCCACTTACATGGGACTGGCTCCTCTCGGCTTGACACATTACTCCTACACGGCGCGTTACTTCCGTGTCGTCTGCTCAGAGTCGCCGAAAACTCACTCATTGCGTATTTTTTCGTCTGGATTTTTACGCCCGCCACCAAAGACTGAATCTACGTGACCGTCTATGGTGTAGTTTTGTTCTGTCATTATGTGGATTCATGTTTCGCTATTCACTGTCTTAGTTCCGCGTCAGAGCTTTGTAAATCGCGGGTCACAGAGAAAACGGTCTGACCAATCAGTGTCTGCAGTGTCGTGATGTCATGTTTTGGTATCCACTCCAGGATTTTGGAACCTCGGCTGAGGCGGTACTAAAAAACTAGTATCGGGTCACAGGTTCCAGGGTCCTTTTTTGTAATGGAAAAGCAAAAGAGCCGTGTAGAGTCGAGTAGAGTAGAGCCGGTACCATGGAGTGGAAAAGTGCCATAAGCTACCCAGTCGCGCCAACCCAGTCACGTGTCTGGTAGAAGACATAATATATCTAAGTTTTGGATTTCAAGCTGGATTTTATGAAAGAACTGTATAGAAAATCATTATTCGCATCCTAGTTTCAGCCACTTTTAAACTAAATCGATGAGTGAATGTTTGTTATATAACTTAGTCTCATCCTGCAGGAATTTACTGATAGAAAAAAAATAACCTACACTTACCCACCAGATCGTTTCTTTCTGTCTTATTTATATTTCGCTGTTCATGTTCTGTGGTAAATAAACCCTTCCCTGTGACATAGTTTCATTTACTCATGCGATGTGTGAACATGAATGGGAGACAATAATCTGTGCGGCTTTTGTCTCTCAACAGCTTTTAGAGTAACTGAAGAAGGCTCAATAAAAAAATGCACTTAACCCTCAGCCGCTGTTGCTTAATAGCGGCGCTGTCATTGTTGTGCAATACCCGCGCACAAATATGTGTAAGTGTATGAATGGAAAAGGAGTGCTTTGTTGGAAAAGGTTCAAGGAAGTTCCTTGACCAAACAGCGGCAGAAAAATGCATTAGTGCAGCTCCAACAACCGGCAAAGATTTGTAGAGCTGCGAAACTCACTCTCCATTCTCTACGACAGTCACTTCATGTATCATTGATAGTACAGATATGTGAGACACAAGCACATTGTGTGGGTGGTGAAGTGTCCGGCAGCAGCCAGTATACTGTCGGATCGATGCCGCATTGATTAGAACCAAGGGTGACCAAATTAGACGCAGGTCATTTATGTACATTGAAAAAAAGTCTGCACATCCATGTATACATTCATCTATAGCAGGGGTGTGAAACTCATTTTAGTTCAGATTCCCACATTCAGCCTGAGCTGGACCAGTAAAATAATAATAATAATAAAATAAGTAATTAAAAAAATTCTAATAATTACATTAAGGTACTATAAAGTTACCTTAAAACTGTCAATGACATGAACAACCTGATGTTATTTAAAAAAAACAAGTGTAATTTCAACAATATTATACCTCAGCTTATCATTTATACATATGTATTACACAGGTCAACGCCAACTTTATTGTTTAATTTAATTGTTTTTAGCTGATTTCTGGTAATTTGGATGTGCTGAATCCAAAAATCACATTGGTTTTGCTCAATCAGGTCAATTTTTTTGAGCTAAGCTATATTTTTTTTTTTTTATGTTTTTTTTTTTTTTTTTACA
>JAPSES010047895.1:0-11937 GCA_029822895.1 Maxillicosta whitleyi
CTGTTTGTGTGTGTGTGTGTGTGTGTGTGTGTGTGTGTGTGTGTGTGTGGGTGTGTGTCGCCCTGTAGTTAGTAATGTTATTCTAAAGTCACATTATAAACAAACTGTTCATCAAAGAAACATCAATATTCTATGACAGCTTTCCTTGAATAATGCCTGGACTTGACTTGTAGCAATATAAACAGAATATGAGTGGGGGTAGTGTGAAATAAAAACAGTGGCAGAGGGAACACTTTCTTTTTTGCATAACTCATGAACCATAAGAAATGCAAATCTGCTGTCTATAAAATACCAATATGGTGGGCGATTGGCCCATAAACTGTGCTGCTCTGTGATACGTCCATGGCCTTTTCTTAGGTAACATGAATATTTATCACCATCTAATTTACACAGCATGGTGCATTAATTTACAAGTTAATTAAACAGCCAGGGAAACCTGATTTACAGGGCTTTAAATGAGTCCTCTCATCGTCTTCTGTTTGAACCCATTAGGTCTTTATTGGTTTATTTACTGTATTACTGATAATGGTGGGACTTTCAGATGCTTACACTGGATTTATTTCCTTCTTGATGAGTCCAGGGGATGTTAATACTGGGGACAATTGGGGACAATTCACAAAGTATCTAAGTATGTTGGTTGCATTCATTTAAAGTAGCCTATAGCTTTAACGTCCTTTCAGCTGGTTCCAACAGACTTATTTGTCCCCTTTGCTGAGTCATAAGCACATAATGTCTCAGTCAAACTACTGCACTGTCACTGTGTGCAGCGATTAGTTTCATAAGCTTTCATAAAGCAGATTAAAATAGGCGATCTGAGGAGATAAGATTAAGGGCAGGCGGGCGGGGGGTAAAGCGTAGGCTCAGTCCATTCACTACCACTGAGGCCTTATCAAATGAACAGCGTAACATCTATTATAGCATTCCAACACCACAAACACTCCTTACCAAACCTCTCCCTCATCTTATTCATCGAAGCAAAATTGATTATAAATACAAGCCACGTCAGATCTATTTTGTTCTGAAAGTGTTGTTTTGATGTTTGGAATCTGAATCAGACTTCCACCCCAGTTGTTATTTATTGTCTGGAACGAGGCAGAGGTTTCAGGTTTTGTTGTCACATTTTTCGGTTTTCCATTTCAGCTTGTCCTAGATATTTTTTTTTTTCTTTGAAACTATAAACATCGTGTCCCTTCTAATCCTGTAATTGATCATATCTAATGTGGTTACCAGGCAATAATAATGGAAGCTGTTTTCAGTGCACATACTCTATAGATCGCTGTGTTCAATCTCATGTTGTCAGCCATAATTGACTCGATTTTCTAATCAATACAGCAAATGTGAAATTGAAATTTCTCTTCTGGTTAATTTTTGCACTGATTGATCTCAGGCAGGTCGAGCTGGAAGAACGATGGCATGTGCTGATTGAGATCTTTGTGTTATTGGACATGACTACATGCTCCTGTATTGAGCTGGAGCACAAATGATTACAGTTTTGATTCCATTAGTTAACTAACACATTGGAAGGGACATAATCTATTTTTGATTAATCTGCAAGCTAGGCACGGGGGTATGGACCAGAAAGTTAGTTATGGCATTTGAGTTGTATTCAAAGCCCCGACTGGAATAAATATTGCACATGTTTGATGATGAATTATGAAGCTTTTACATCCATTATTCTAAGTCTTCACGTAATTAGGTCCATTTTGTTTTTCTCCTCAAAATTATTTCAGCTCTTTAAATAATATGTTGCACAGGCTAGTCTCTCTCATTTCACAGGTCACTGGGACACATACTTATTTAATAAACTCATTAGAATAGATAGGGGGCATATCAGACAGACACAGCCACAACGTATTTGACCAGAAGAAAATACGCTTATGTAGGGTGAAGACATATACAGACAAATATATTTATTCATGAGCGCATCGTCCCCCAACAAATTAGTCTCCTGGCCACACAGAGGCACATACGACATCAGCCTGCCTTCTGAACTCTTAGCTCTCCATAGTTTTGATTTAGCAGATATGAATGCGTATGATATTGGGGCTCTATAATACCATCATCAGTCATGTGTCATAATTATGTGTTATCTGAAGTCACATGGCTTGAAGTAACTGACAGTGATACATGGGTTCCCTCTCAAAACAGAAGGGATTTTTGACTGCATGAGACAGAGTTAAATATATTCAGTGTTTTTGTTTTTTTCCCAAGATTCGAATTTTTTAAATTGAGGCTATTTACGACCGTGCTTCCTTCCGAGACCTGAAAGTGATGATAAACTGATGATGAAGCAAATTGTGGGCAGCGTTTGGACCAAGAAGATGACCAAGATGTTTGTTTGTTTTGTTTGTTTTCCGAAGAGTCGCACAGTCCGCACACAAAGAGCAGCGGAAGGAAAGTAGGTGGCATCTACGGTATTTTAATGAGAACTGATTTAAGTGTAAATGTGTGGGAAGATGCCTATATCCGGTCTGTGCGTGTCTGTTAGAGCGTGGGCTCAATGTGAATTGATTTTTGCTGTGACTGAGCCTCAAATGACCTCACATCTAATACTCTGTTCTTCAAAACATATACAATCTCTATTTCCCTGTTTCTTCTATACATACACGTGCAGTTGAACTCATCACTGTTTTGTGCTTCATAACATCAGTGGCTGACAAGAGCATACAGGACAATTCAGTAGATGGTAAATGGGACAATGTAGGCACCATCAAGGACCATGCTGTAGCCTTTAAAATACATTGTGTACTATATGTATTGTGTACTATGGCTTCTCTATACTTTCTCTACAGTTAACAACACAGGAATGCATAATCAAACAATCCATGGACCAAAATGGGTTCATCTGTAACATGGGGACAAAAGCAGACAGTGTATATTATATATTAGTCAGGTATTTTGAACATACAAATGCATTATTTTCTAAACTATTAAATTTGCACAGCGTGAATTCTGTTAAACAATGTCAAAATTAAAGGTGATGTATAAAGACAGGGTATCTTCTTCTTTTTCCTATCAGTATTATTGTTGTTGTTGTTGTTATTATTATTAGCTGATATTATTTTATGATGGAGATGATGATGACAAGATGTGACAAAATATGACTGTAAATTATATCTTGTATAATTGTTATATTATAATTAAATGTGAAAACAGTCAGTACCAAAGTATTAATAGTGATAAAATGTACTATAATATAATATAACATAATAGAATAGAATAGAATATAGGACTTTGAATGAAGCCAATGATGATTATTAGTACATCTGCATAATAATGATAATAATAAATCCTTTTTAAAAGAGGCAAAATATTCAACATTATGAAAGAAAAAAAACCAAACAACACAATCCTGACTGACCACTGGAGGCAATAAATAAATCTGATCCTGGCAGTCATAAGATTGTCTTTTTTTCTTTTTTTTTTCTTTTTTTTATCAGGTTCCACATGATATTCCTCTGTGGAGTATCTTCGGGCTAAAACAGTCATGTGACATGGTGTGACATTAGTTTATGGATTTACATACAGGACGCCATAGTTTCCATCTTGTTTCATGTTATGTTTGCTTGTTCATTTTCTTTTTATCTTATTTTAGTCCTTCCCCAAATTCTGTTCTAGTAACTACGACCAAGCAGTTCTGACGTTCTAGAGGTGTTCTGTCAAAATGTGATGGAGGCTAAGCTTCAGTATGTGTGAGTTGAGACTGAAAATGTGTGTGAATGAATGAATTTAAGTATCACATTCAATGCTGAAGCGCACATTTTAACTGAGCACAATGGAATAATCATAAAATTCACGACTGCCATGAGACTGGTGTTTCTTCAATCAATACCTGAACAAAAAGGTCCAGTTTAATTTCTTTAAGTCTCTTATAAGGCGTCTTTAGAACTGGAAGACTGTCGAGTCAGCTTCATAATGTCTACTTAGCCAGACAAACGGATGAGCTAAGAGATTTTTTTTTAAGTCTTTAGCAGCATTGGTCCCAGATTCCCACAGATAAAATCAAATGGGAACAGGAAAGAAAAACCCAATTACCCATGGTCACTTGAGACACATTTGACAGAGGAAACTAGGATCCAGGCTTCACTGTGTAAAGAACACATGAAAGGAGGAATCTTTCTCATCCTGTATCACTGCTACTTCTAAGCCAGTTTCCATGAATGAGGCAGATCCAGACAGACATAATAAAAGTAGAAACAGTCCAAGACTCTGAGGCTCCGCATTGATCACATGTTTGAGCAGATGCTTTGTATGACAGCCAAGAGTCACAATAAATGCAGACTGAATGAAGGTACCTTCTGTGTTTGTCGATACCGGAGGATATGTGAAAATTACATTAATAGCACATTTCTGACCATTCAAGACTGGAACAGCTGGCTTTGAAAAGACACACCAGATAACGGCAAATAGGAAAGACAGACACATGAAGGATAATGTCAGCTGTTGGGTGGACGTAATGTCACGGTTATAACGTCAGTACCAAATGCTTCAGTACTACTGTCAAAGCTTTACCCTGTTTTATGTCCATATTACAGCTATAGGTCATGAAAGGTTCTTAGAAATAGTAAAGATATATATTCAGTGCTGAAGCACGGTTTTTAGCTTAGGGGGTGGGACCTTTCTCTGTGTGGAGTTTGCATGTTCTCCCTTCGTCTCTATGGGTTTTTTCCAGGTACTCTGGCTTCCTCCCACCATCCAAAGACATACACTGATAGGTTAACCAGTTAATCTAAATTGCTCATAGTGTGAATGTGAGAATGATTGTTTGTCTCTATATGTCAGCCCTGTGATGAAGTGACGACACATCCAGGGTGTACAGTACCCCGCCTTCACCCATAAGTAGCTGGGATAGGCACCGAGTGACCCCCATGACCCTAGTGAGGATAAAACAGGTTCAAAAAATGAATTTATGAATGATTATATGTATGTTATTAAATCAACAAAAAACAGTATTTATAAATGTAACCATTATTTAACCAGGAAAAAGCTCATTGAGATTAAAAACTTCTTTCTCAGGAGTGTCCTGGCCAAGACAGCAGTAGAAGTTCCACAAAATACAAATCACAACCATACACTAAAACTTATTATACATCTACACTAAAAGTTACATGAAAAAAAAAAACAATAAGTCAGTTCTAAAATCATACTTAAATCCCGAAAGTAAGAAAATACACATAAAACGCCATCAGTAATTTAAAAGGCACTAAAAGTGTCAAACAATGTTCCTTAACAGATGAAAATGATGATTCCAAAACACAGCTACCACTGCTGCACTTACCTGTAGGAACCATGACCATTTTACTGTATCATTCTCTTCCCCATGATTTACGGATGCAATGTGTTTTTAACAAAAGTCCCGCAAACATTTGGTAGCTAAAGGTCAGATGTTTCCTTCTGGAGGAGAATGTTAGTTCTGTAGTTAAAGTGGAGTTTGTAAGGTGGGCAGAGAAAAGGTGATAAAGTATGATGTGATGATTTAGAAGGATGTGAAATGGCTCAGGTTGTGTTATCCAGTCTTCATTTTAATAAGTGTTTAATTTGGCAGAGTTTGTCCTTAAACTGCAGTGAAAGTGTTTCTCCACAATAGGAACATATGATTACATTTGGATGACACTTTTATCCAAAGCAACTTACAAGATATAGGCATGTATGATGTCAAGGGACTTTCCCAACGGCCCACCTGGGATTCAAACTGGCAACCTTCCACACCAAAGTCTGCTGTGTTAACCACTAAGCTATCCAGTTGCTATATACAGTATGTGCAGTACATGTAGACTGTATATTTTTGCTATATACTTTAAAGCTATAGTGGAAAAACAGATGAAGTTATGAAAGCTTCTCAAATGTAGTCCAACAAGAAAGTCCTGCCCCAATGGACTGGACTACTGTAGGGATGAGGTATGTATTAAAAGCCCTCCTCTATTTCCAGTTCCCAGCATTTTATGTGGATATTATAATAATCAGTACAAAATCATGTTTTAACCCTTTCATGCATGAATTATGAGAATCTTAATCAAGTTTTTTTTTTTTCCCCTCGAGTGTTTTTATTCCTCTTTGGGCATGGAAAAAAAATGTGATTGATTTTTAAAGAACCTATTTACAGTCACAAAACCATGTCTTTAATATTACAAGCAAAGAAACATGTATTTATTGATATACGATGTGAACAATGTGGAATAAAATTAGCTTTAATGCTGCTAATCTGATGTGTTCTCACATCTTAACATACCTGTATGGACATAATGTGCAAAAATAAAATAAAAACTTTTTTTTTTTTAACATTCGAACATGTCACTGCAGATCAGGTTTATCTAGAACAGCAAAGTTACAGTAATGGTATTAATTACTGTGTGTGGGAAGATGCATAAGCCTCCTCTGTGTCAGCTGATATGGAACTAAAACAATAAAATCCATAAATATACAAGAAAACACCTTTGAACAGCTGTCCACTGTAGTGACCACTATGCATGAAAGGGTTAAATCATTGCTGTTCATGATGTTGAAAGAATTCTACACAGGAAAAAATACTGAGCATGTCAGAAGTCAAAAGTATTTTTCTGAAAAAGAGTAAATTTCACTCTATATTTATATTAGAGAACTCCTCCCAAAGAGTAACTTTTACTCTTTTTAGAGGAGGACCAAATGTTATCTGAGTAGAGTAGAATTTTCTTCCATTTAAATTTTTGTCAGGCAAATTTCATGTGTAACAACGTTTTCTACAAACACAACATTTCCTGTTTCAAAGTAAAAGCTCTCTTTCATTGTATAGAAGTCATTCAGCGTCTGTTGTGTAAAAGTTGTCTGAAGTCCATGAATATACTAAATTATACTCATACTATTCTGGGCTTAACTAGTAGCTTATTATATACTGTATGTGTTCATCCAAGTTTGTGAGTTAGAGCTACATATACATATTTCTCAAATCAGTCTTCAATCATATAAGGACATGCAACTTCTTGGCCTCTCACATGTATTGTACCTTATTGTGGCATCAATCCAGTTGATGTAAATTGAAACAAAATTGATGTCTTTATAGACATGTGAAATTTCAGCCATTATATGTAAATGGGAGAATTAAAAACATAATAATAATAAAAAATTGGAAGTTTGACCTACTTTTCCAAAATGTAATGCCATCTATTTGGCGTCAGTGGCAATCTGTAAACCCAAACCAAAAGTGAAAAATACATTCAACCAATAGTTTTGCTGATAAAGACGTTGGAAATTTTGCACATAAGTGGTGTGTGTTAAACATTGTTACCTTGACCTACTTTTCTCAAAATTTAATCAGATCCATTCTGGGTCACTGGCAATCTATAAACCAAATTTAGTGTGAATTCAACAAATAGTCTTGCTGCTAAAGTGTTAACAAACAAACAAACAAATAAACAAACTTAACCAAAACCAATTAATAATAATAATAATAAGAAGAAGAAGAATACCTGAGTAGATGTTTTCTGTAGCTGTGCTTTAGATATTTATTTATTATTTATTTATCATTTACTCAAACTGAAGAAAATGTGGCTCTACTCAAATAACAATTGGTCCTGCTTTAAAAAACATAAAAGTTACTGTTTGTGTGGAGCTCTCCAAACTCAACATACAACCAAATTTATTATTTTTGAGGAAAAAACTTTACTCTGGAAAAAAACCCCAAAAAAAACACTCACTAATTTTTGCTGTGTATATTCCGTTACCTGGTACCTGAACTTGTGTTTCCTTCATTCATAAATCAAGACATTTACACCATAAACATATTGTATAAAGTGGTTCATGAAGTTCAACAGGGTCCAGGAAAGAATGGTTTCATTGCTTAAAATTTCCTGCAGGAGGACCCCCAGACCCATGTTGAATGTGTCTCCAACCCACTCCCATGTTGAAGTGAATCGTCCCACATCAGACATCCATCTACTGCCTCACATTCTCAAACTAACTATTTGCTCTTGTGCAAAGTCACAGTGAGCTTTTACGTCCGACCCACACAAAAAGCACGTTTCTGTGAACACAGATGATAATAACGCTCTAACGCTGCTGAAACACGTTTAATATTACACCAGTGATTTTTCATCTTTGCCCTTTTTCTACCGTGTCTTTCAGAGCCAGTCTCTCATGACACATTAAAAGTTCATCGTGTGTGTTGTACATACAGACACACACACACACACACACACACACACACAGACAAAGAGCGACAGCAGTGGTACTAATTTTAATGGAGACAGATCAAGAGGGAGAGAGGTCACAAAGTTAAATTATGCATGTAGTGTAATTAGCCAATCAAGTGTTTAAATGAGATGTTGATGACTTTTTACTCCAAATGAGAAGATGACACTCCCTCAGGTCAATGAGGGCTTTCCCCAACAAAAAGAAAATCACCACCGGCGAGGTGCGCTATGATCTGTGTGCACAATCATGTTCATTTACATTTGCTGCTGTGAAAATTATACATGCCCGTGTATGTGTTTATCTAGCAATAGCCCTGTTTCTTTGGATTCCATGACACAATTAGGTTATTAGTTCTACTAATTAGCTGTGCTTCCTCTGTCAGGTTGTGCTGACCTTAACTTAAATGGATTTTATCGAAGTAGTTTTAGTGACAAATGAGCTCATCTTTTATGTTTTCATCAGAGGACTCTGTACTTATTATGTATTATACCTAATAAAACTGTAAAGAGTGATCATTTCAACCAAATATAAAACGTTGATTAGTTTCCATATTGCTGACAGAAGCACACCTCGCCATCATGGTTTTATATCCACCATATGTTACTTTTTTCTTTTTTTCCCTTTTATTTATTGATATAAACTTCCTGGTCAGTCACCTCTGAAATGGTCACTGCTGTTGTTTTTGTTCTTAAATTAATCTTCCGTGGCTTGTAACTGGATTAAATTGTTATAAGTCAAGGTACATAAAACTGAAATAACATAAATAATTTGTTGAAAGCCTTACAAAAGCAACAGCGCATCACATTTGTTAGAGGTGCAACATGTTTCAATTTGAGACATGATATCTAATAAATATGACGTTGATAGGGGTTATAATGAAAAATCCCAAGGGACACACACACACACACACACACACACGTTGCAACTACACAGACTCCATATGTGCACAGGCTGTCCTAATGAAGGAATCGATCATAATAGCATATACTAGACACATCCATAAATACATTTAGCCAACATTCCAGAGAGTGCGTTGAAGCAAATAATTTGAAAAATGAGAATATTTGCTTTTATGTAGCATTAGAATTATTGATATGAGCCCACCCTCTATTGGCCGTGCGCAATTAAAGTGGAAGTGATAGGTAATATGTATGATCACTGCCTGCACTGGTTTTGCACACACACACACACACACACACACACACACACACACACACACACACACACACACACACACACACACACACACACACATAATGACTGCACAATCACATGAATATGTAATGAAGTCTACAGTGAAATTAGAAGGATGGAGTTTTATATCACTCTGCCGTCTCCTTTCTCATCTTTCTCATTTTCATTCCTCCACCCCCATCTTTTCTCCTTCTTTCTCTCCATTGCTCAGAGGCCTGCAGCTTTTAAATATTTAACATTTCAGAATGATCTGTGTCTGTCTTCAGCTTTTACAATTTATCACACAGCTTTGAACCAAAGACTCTCCATACTGAGAAATAATATAGTGCCTTTTTTTAATCTCACATGTGTATCATGTGGTGGAGTAGAATGCTCTGTTTGCACCGTGATCAGTCAGAGGCTGGGTGTGTGGGTTGTGGTTAGAAGAGTAGTGGAGTGGTTTTGGCAATCATGGGGGTGTTAGGATATGAGGAGGTGGATGGATCACTGTTGAGCACAGGAAACATCCTCCTCGTGTTCTGGACACCCCAATGACACTTCGACACCCTGAATCACCAAAATGAGGAGAAACACCTCCACACATATTAGAACCTGAAATCTGTTGTGTGTTCATTCTTAAAATTTGCAGGAAACCTTTAAGGTGATGAATAAAATTCTATCCAATAGCTTATTACAAGGAACAGAAGCTAATCTCATATCTACACTAAAACGAACATTGCAAGTATTTGCTATGTTAAAAAAAACAAAAAAAAAAAACGTGTTATTGTCAATTCCTTAAAATGAGAAAAAAAGAGAAGCTTTATTGTTGAAAAATAAAACTGAGCCACATTGTTACAGTCCTTTAGAAGATGAATATGAGCATTAACAAAGTTTACATCCTTTCCAACAGTCCAACATACGCTCTCTTGGTGTGGTGAATATTGCACTGATAGTTATTCATCCTCAGCTATAAACAGGCATTTTAATGAATGCACCATTTGTTCCTGTTATAAAACCATTTGTTAAAAGCCAGCTGTTCAGGAAATCATAGTGCACTTTTAATAAATTAAAGTTAATGTTCATGAAATATTTTATGTCACAAATCCAGCTGCATTTACAATTCAATGAGATAGAATGAACATAAATGTTAGAAGCACAGTAAGGAAGTAATAGATGCTTTTTTGCTTTTTAATCAGAAACAACCAGCTGTTGTTTTTGTTCAATACAACACACGGAACAGTATGATTTTACTATCTTATATTCTTATATTTATTGACATGCATTTTTAGATTTTTAATATATCATGCAACTTGGCAATAGGAACAGCTCATAGAGAAGCATTAAGATCTCGATCATTTACTCAATAATGAATCCCTGGATTAATTTAGATGACCATAATTGATTGAGACTGGGGTTAATTGTGCATATATTAAGCACAATTCCAGATTTCAGATATAATGATTTTGTTGGAGAATTAAGAGAGGAATGCACTGAATAATGAAACCCCATCAGAGGCTTTGATTCAATGGACCAGTGAGCCTCAAAGCCATGGCTTTGAGGTTTTCTTCTCGAAGCTACCGCACCGCTGGAGGTGTGTGTCACTCGTCCAAACTACCAGTGCTGAAACAGTCCTGTTAATTTACATACATTTACATAGCAACATTTCACTCGATCTCTTCTCTGTTAAATGAGGTTTCAAAGAGGTGACAAGAGTGAGGTCTGGTTAATGAATACCTTACTTACATGTGCAAACATGGTTACTGTGCAAGCATGCATTGGTGTTCAGAATGAGAGGAAATACATTGTATTTGTACATGGAGTGTACAGGGTATGTGTGCATATGATATGGAGACGCTGATGAAAAGTAACGTGTAATGGTGTTAAGGAATTAAATTCTAAAAAAAATGTTAATCAAATGGTGATCATTACAAAGGACTTATTTATTTATACCCTTCATTCATGTAGGAGCTTAGGTCCATTATAGCTATAGACAGTCTCTGTTTATCTGATGCTTTACTTTTCAGCTTCAAATTGGTGTTCTTTCATCAGCGTCTCCATATTTCCTTCAGTCTAGTCTTCCTTCTTTTATCCTTCCGGTGGCCAGTTCATTGATGTCTTTTCAATAGTTTTGGTACATCTCCACGTCTCCATGTATTATGTCTAAACCATCTCGGTCTTTTCTGTTGGATTTGGCCGACACAGACATTAACTCCAGTATTTTATTAAGTTGCCGTTCATCTTAACATCTTGCTTGACTGTAAAATTTTGAATGTTTGTCCAATGTAATTGTTATATAGGTTGAAGGTTTATCCATGTCATCTTTCGTATCACAACATCATCCTGCCCATAGAAGAGTACGGACTATGCATTTTAGGTTTAGAGGTTGATCTTTTCGGTCTATCTGAGAACATTACCACATAGGCCTCAACATTCTGAGGTCTTTGTTTTTTCACACATTTGATCTGTTGGAAAATCTGATGGAAAAATGTATTTGTACGTATGTGAAATTAGCATGATGACAATATAGTACAACATCATCAGCAAACAAACAATCTCAATATATATATTTAATAAATATCTGTATAACATTATCATTAT
>JAPSES010047906.1:0-11936 GCA_029822895.1 Maxillicosta whitleyi
CTGAAAATTTCATTAGGTTTGGTCAATAATTAACCCAGATACTGAGAAACTACATTTTTGGCCCCATTGACCCCAAGGTTAACGAAAATTTCAAAGTGATCCAGAATCCAGGATTTCTTCCGGATCACCCCCAAAAGTTAAACATTTCTTCCTTGTGCCATTGGCAACAAATCCTGAAAATTTCATCAAAATCTATCCATGACTTTTTGAGTTATGTTGCACACAGACAGACAGACAAACGCCAGCAAAAACACAACCTCCTTGGCGGAGGTAATTAGTCATTAATGGCAGCAGTATCACACAGGTTGACTTTGAGGGTAGGACCTCTCCAAATCAACACACTGGCACAAACTACACCAGAAAGGATTTCCCCCTCTGTAATATTAATGTACAGCATGGATTATATTGTAACTGTAACGGGACAAATCTCTTCATTTGTACTGACCGAAGGATGACAGTGAAGTGGTTGCCTTGTAGCTCCCCCAGTTTAAGAGGGTGATTTTTGTAGCAAAAGTTTCCAAGCTTGAGGTTCATGAGGCACTTGTTGAGGTGAGCCAGCCTCTCTGCTGTGATTCTGAGGTGCACACACATCACACAGTTACCACTTATTTAGTGCAATACTCATACACATAAACAGGTTGATTCTGCATCGCATACTCACTTCAGCACAGCAATCTCCTGCACCGTGATAGCTCTCTTGTCCTTGGTACCCATGTAAGAAAACATATTGGGGCGAAGCCTAGGAAATATGCAGAGATCGTTTTCATCAAGGTAAATCTCTTTGCTTATTCAATGACAATCAAATGTAATTTTATGTTTCAAGTATAAGAGTCACACCTTAGGAACTTTGAAAGCACATTGATAGCATCCATAGTGTCCTTGTTCTCCTTGTACAGGACAAAGTGACAGAAACTACCACGGTTTTTGGGCCAGAAATGTTTCCTTGGTGCTTTTATGGAGACAAAAAAAAAAAAAATTGACACAAACCGTATTAATTAAGTTGTTATGAATCACTATCACATAATTCAGAGGAAAATATATAAATTCTCCCATGACATCAGCTATTAAATGACACAATTGCTATTTCCAAACGTTATAACCTAAACACAAACTGACTTTTTTGGTTTATAATATGTCCTTTTCATATTTCTTCATTATAATATTCAAACTGCGTACATTTTTTAAATTATTTTGACTACTTTAATCATATATATATTTACTGCCACCTTACTCCATTTGGGGTTTAAGCACTTTCTCAGTGCTGTGTGGGGGAACAGGCACTTACCTGCTGTTGTTTTGATCTCTATCCACCAAAGAAGAGCAAGGGGAGGATAAAATAATATTATAGAATACTGTTACTATGAGAGAAGATGCTTATGGACGGTATGGTTGGATTTCAGGGTTGAGGTCTGCATGCATGGGCCTGAGAGTGGGGTGAATATTCAATAATCTAATGCAACACAGGCGCCGAGTCTTACCAAGGCACCGATATATGATCTATGCTTAACTTATAAATTTAATATGCATTCAGTATTAAAAAATGAAGTCATAATGTAGATAATACAATTGGATTGAATGTGGTCAGTGCATAGCAAAACAATAAATAAAAACTGTTATAATCATGAGTAAATATCCGTGCAGAATCATGCATGTGTAGTCATGCACATGCATCCTAACTTATTTTACTCCTTTGTACTGATGACGCCACCACATGCACTGCAGCAGAACATCTTAAAATATATATTGTCATGCAAATATCTTTCCTCTGATCTAAAATTAGTTATAATTTAGAAATGTACCAATATTTCCTGTTTAAGAATTCTGTCCAGACCTTTAAAGGCTGAGCTCTGGTTTTGTTTCCCGTCCACACACCTGCTAGAGCTTTCTTCCCCGCAGCATGGTACGCCACTATGAACTTGCGACCGTCTTTATCTTCTGTCTTTGTTTCCAAACCAGGGAACTGAGTCTTGATGGCTTTATGAACTAGTGTCCGTTTCTCCTTTGTATCCTCCAACACCTGAATAAAATTAATTAAGTTATTTCAGATGTAACGCTCACATCTTTAGCGTGTGAAATAAAGGGATCATTTATGTCCACACTCACTTCAATAGAAACACTGCTCTCCTTATTCTTGAAGAGCTGCAGTTCCCCGAGCTGCTGTTTCTGTTCATCAGTCAGTACATCACACTCCTGTGGCTGAGCTACTACTGGGGCTTCCTAAGAAAACACAGCACAACACATGAAATTGTTATGAAATAGTACCTGCCAGTGTTGGAAAAGCTGAGGTAACTTTGAATATTTTAGGAAAGATTATATTTCTAACAATTAAAAAACAATAAATAAATAAATCTTCCATTGTAATTTTGGAAGATAAGTCATGAAATCTCAAATGGGTGTGAATGCAAGTAGAACTATTGCCACTTATAATCATTTACCATAACTGGCTACAGTTGCTATGTCTTCAGCCTGACTGAAATAATTCTGATCAGAGATTCCACCATAACACATTTATATACAGACTCTGATCAAAGATATACGTTTAGACTCTCAAATCATGTCTTCACAATGTAGCTTAACTATCACATGTATTGTAAATTTGATAGGTCACCAAGACAGAATCATGGGTTCCAGGAAAACCATGTCCTTTTCATTATTTCTCACATTGCATGATTTTAAGTCTCCAAGAGCTGTTTTATCAATGAAAAAGCAAATTTGTTTGGGTGCTGCCATGTATCTGTCCCTCCTGGAAACGTATGCAATTCCCATGTGGATCAAGCATGTGCTGAATGTAACAAATGATTGGTTCACATGTTTACATAGATAAGTTTTCTATTTGATGGATTATCAAAGGATCCCTCAGATCCCAATTAACATTTCCTTCTAATCTGGCCAGTCTCTTTGAGTAAACTGGTTACATGAGGCATTTTAATTCAGACCAGGGTATTTTTCCACTATAAACACAGTCAGCCATAATTAGGTCTGCCAAAGACTTGTAACCCAAGGAGCTGTGAGACACTGTTCAGTGTAAATATACCATTAATAGACTATTTAAGACTGACAATACATACAGCATGCATAGTATTTAAGGCTATGTTCAGACTGCACGCAAATGCGACCCAAATGTGAACTGCATTTGATCTGTTCAAGACAGTTTGAACAGCAAATCAGATTTTTTTCAAATCCAACCCAGGCCACTTTCATATATGGTCCTAAATCCAATACATATCTGATATTTTGCAATGTGAACGGCCAGGTTGCACTTATCTGACCTTTACATAATTGAAATGCGACAAACCTCACAATTCTGTGTGCCAGGAGTGTGACTTCCATAAACACAGTGTGTGCCTGCATGGCCACGTATTATAACAGGTTATTCAGGTCACTTCAGGGTTGCATTCAGTTCATACTCAAAATTGACAGAAGTCAAATTTAATGTGTAATATGAATAAACACAGATAAAAAAATTTAATTTCACCAAAAAATCCAAATTGTGCATTAAGACCTGCCATCTGAATGTAGCATAAACATATCCACAGAAAAGGCTTTAAAATAGTTATAGATTGTGACTGTATAAAGCATATAACTTACCTCAACATCTGCAGGAATAGACAGGTCATCTAAATGCACAGTCTTGCCTGTTTTGTTGATTTCATGAACCACAAAATCCGAATATCTAAGTACAAACCATATGAAATCTCATGTTAGGGAAAGTAATGCATCTAATAGTGCAAATACTTCAGTGACTCAGGAGGACTAACCTTTCCTTTAGGATTCCTGAGAAGCCCTTATGGTCACTAACATATTTCAAAATGCCCACATCCACCTCAGTCAGGCCATGCTTCATCATATCAGCAAAGGTCTCCCCATCCTCCTCTCCATCGCTTGCCTCACCCTCAGGCTCTTCCTCCTGAGCCTGATGGGGAGGACCACCATTTTCATGGTCACTCTCAACTCTTGGTTTCTTTGAGGGTGTGTCATCCTCCTTGTTCTCTGGACATCCTCTCTTTTCTCCGGTGTGGAGGGCAGAGACAGATACCGGCTCTGACTCAGCCATCAGTGCAAAGCTGCAATGGAGAAACTGTCTTCATTCAAGCAGGATGAGAAAACACATTTACCAGACACTGTGGCAAGGTCATACTTTAATGTAGCTATTGAGGGTATAAATCTAAAAATTCTAATGTTAGGTGAAAGTAGAGAGCTACGTGAATAAGGGGCAAAGCCTCGAATCCACCTTCTAAAATACATAAAAAGTTTAATGCAATTAATTAAATACACGATTATCACATACATGTCAAGTAAATACGATCTTGGAACAGTTATAACATGTAATAGGTCAAATTTTAGTGCTTGAGTCTTTGCATCAGAAATATGTTCCGTGTGATATAATAATACTCATAAATTCCACCCTTACTAATACTATTGCTCTTGACAGCTACCAGCTACCAGCTGCACTGGCGATTGGAGATGCTTACGGTTTATGGAACTGAGGGAACAAAACAGAGATGTGGACCCTGTCTAGCTGCTGGGAAACACTCGGCTCCCAGCTCCCAAACACTCGTAGATACTTCTTGATGGACAACCGCTTCGCATAGGCACTAGACATAAAAAACAACATATTATTCCTTACCTAAAAAGTTAGCAAAGCCGCTAGCGCATTTGCAGTGTCATCAACTTAGCTAACTTAGCTCTCTGCTAACATTGCTAGCCTGGCTAAACTAAGCTAACTCCTCTTCGCAAAAACATGACACCTAAATTCTTCAAAAAAACACATATCTTTCCTCACCTGTACTTGGTGAGACCCAGAAGAGTGCGTACACCAACCGCCAGCTTCTCACACGTGTGTGTTTGTGTGGGATCAGGATACGTGTGTTTAGTTCCGGAAACAGACACTCCGTAAAGTCCTCCCTCTGTAGACTATTGGTTGATCGACCTGTCAATCATGTAAGATTCACTTCCCCAACAAAACAAGTTTAAAAACAGTTTTTTCGGAAATCTTTAGAAAAATTCTTCACCTTTCCTGTTGGTTTTCCTGTTGTAAGTAAAGATGTAGCCTACTGTAATTCAGTAGAAATAATAATAATAATAATAATAATAATAATAAAATACTATAGCATTATAGTTTTGTGCGGAAAAACAACAAATAATATATGATTATATCCAAAAACATTGTTGGCCAAGTCTCCTTTAAGAAGTTTCCCTTATCGTACAACGTTGTGCTGGTTCAGAGATAAAAACTTAATTTCTGAACATGCAAAATAAAAAAAATTGTTTAGAAAATGTGAAAAAAACTATCTACAATCTCTCTGTTTCTCTCTCTCCCTCTCTCTCTCCCTCTCCCTCTCTCTCTCTCTCTCTCTCTCTCACACACACACACACACACACACAAATATTTTCATTTTACCAACAGCTTTTGTCATTTAAAATATGAAAACAACAATAGTAAACATTCTCATCCTCTTCTCACACCATGTAGTCAGTTTAGTTCAGTTTAGTTTAGTTTAGTTCAGTTTATTTCAGACACAAACACAATACAAAACATAGGGGGAAATAGTAACACTTATTAACAAGATAAACAACAACAACAAAATAATACAAAAAAAAAAAAGAATAAAAGAAAGAATACTTGTTGTGCCTGAAAGGGAGTAGGGAGAAGCCAATGCTTATCCAGTCCTACCCCCCAGTTCCAGTCGACAAAGTGTTAGTGCATTATCATTTACTATGCAACCTTTTGATTACTGTATCTATAAACAACCCTGTAAACATGTACACCCATACACATACAGTCACATACACACCAGTTTATATCTATATCTGGACTCCAACACACATCCACACCACCTCATACCCTGCAACAGAACAACCTGTTACAATAATGTTCACACCCCTCCTTGAGCCAGGAATTGTGAAAAAACATTTCTTTGTACATTTTTCCTCCTGTGTCCTAAAAAGATGTCCTGCCTTCAAATCATGCTTGATGGACAGTCCCATGTATTATTGGACTAAAAATTAATACTGATAGTTTGAAATCGTTTAAGTTCATACTGGAAAAAAAATCACTATGCTGTAGAGCAGGACAGTTACAATTTAATAGGATAGTTTGTGGATGTAAACATTTTCATAGTGTAATTACACTTTTTCTTCTTTCTGAAGCAAATGGAAAAGTCTGTAGTTGACATTATGTATAGATCATGTTATTATTTTACTGTCTGGGCTACTTGACATCACACATCTGCTGTAGAAGGTTAAATAAAATGCATATAGACTAATAATAGCATTGCTTTTTTTAAAAAAAAAAAAATCAAATGGGTTGTGATTAAACTTAATTCCAGGAAACTCCAGCTATCAGTAATAATGGCATCTCTTCAGAGACTGCAGTTCATCTACTTTTGTCAAGTTATTTTACATAAATTCAGGACTTCAGGTGGTTTTAGTAGAGCACCTCATGTACAGTGTTTGTTTTTTATTTGTTTGTTTTGTACTTATTAATTGTAGGTTATAGAAGTAGTAAGGGGATATTCAGTGAAAATCTATTTATAACAGACATTAGCCCCCACTCCTAACTCAACAATTAAGAAAATAATGAGGAATCATACCGTCCCATTGAATGAATACCAAGCAAGTGGCACCGGCGGCGCCGTGGCTTAGTTGGTTAAAGCGCCTGTCTAGTAAACAGGAGATCCTGGGTTCGAATCCCAGCGGTGCCTTTTCCTATGTACAGATGGAAAAACTATCTAACGACGGCAATATTCAATAGTGAAATATAATTATTCAGAAGCAACTAATTCCTTGTGGAATATTGAAACAATTACTTAGACAGTTATTTGTCACACTGCATATAGTTGGGCTATTGTTTCACTCACAAAATACAAAAATATTTCTTGCAACCCATTTAGCCTATTAATTTAATATGACTCAGCGATGTTTCAGTTTTCTTTTAAATTTTACAGTGATAACCTCTTTTTTTTTTTTTCTCCAAATCTTGGCTTACTTAGTAGTCTCATACACATTTTAGTGGGTATTTTCATCATATATTTCTAAACAAATATTTAATAGATAAACAGAATATTGCTTTGAACAATTAAACTTATCAAGTAGTGGTTAACAGCCATTACTTTTTGATTCTCAGTGTTTTAAAATATGCAGTAAAATAGGTCATACATTTCAAAAATCCCAGTAAGTGCAGTCACTTTGTTCTCTGTGATCAACAGATGCTGTACTACTATGATACTAAGTCCTGTCCTTATTATTTAGTACCAAAACTAAAAGAATAAACAACCATGATGAGCAGCAGTAGTTTCTCAAACTATCAAAGAGTAACTGAGCTTATGCACTCTGTGAAAGATAAAAGATAAGAAAAGATAAAACAGCAAATGCAACCCAGGTGGGAACCTGAAATGTTCCAGCATCAGAGAAAATGTCCAACAGATCTTGACACAACAGAGCATAAAGCCCAGAGTGGGATGTAGATGGCAACACAAAAAAATAAGACACAAAAGCTAACACTATAAATAGTATAGATGCAGCATGTTGGGCTTGCTACCAAGACTGGTTGTACAGCACATGGAGACTGCTATAGTGAAACATAGCTGAAGAGTTGATTGCAAAAGCAGTGCTCACAATATCTGATTATTCATTCCTTGTCTTTCTTCCAAAAACTGAGGCAAGCATTTCATAAAGCTTTCATATTTTGCTTTCACTTCACCCTTTGTGCATTCTATATGAAGGTTCAACTAAATCAAGAAGGGTATAGAGGCATGGGGGATTCTGCATTATGGCTGGGAATTTGGGATTAATGTGGATGAATATTATTTAGTTTACAAATTGATTTAATATGTAAAATATTGGTCAACCAACACCCCAGAAAGTATATAAATTGGTGGATACAATTTTCTTACAGTACAAAGAAGCTGAAAAAAGGAGAAAAAAATGAAAGTGGAAAAAGGCAAAAAAAAAAAAAAAAGACAAGTAGCCTAGTTTAATAAACAGTGTAGTCTAGACACAGCCTGCTTTTAGCAGAACCTCTGGGTGGTATTTTGACGTAAATAGCATGTGCACAGAACTACCTAAAATAATCTCTTGTGCACAGAATGGGAAAAAATGTGGAGAAAACTGCAAAATTGCGCAGGTCCACGTAGTGCTGGAGCGACTCTCGGTTGAAACGACAGAGGGAGCGCGTGCCATCCACAGGCGGAGAGGTTACGCGTGTGTACGTGTGCGTGGAGCTGCCTCTGTTTGTGTGTATGAGGGAGAAGGAGAGCACACAGGATCCGGCTGCTGCCGCCGAGCTGCCTGCTCCTGCTGAGGGGAAGAGGAGGAACCATGAGCTCCAGGAAAGGTGCGTATTCTTCTGGTTAATTGTAAGCAAAGTTATGCGCGTGGATAGTCTGTCAGCACGGGATAAACGACGGTAAATAAGCAACAACAACCAGCCCCACAGCCTGATGATGTGTGCTCGCTCTCTTTCCCCGTCCCTCCTACACCCTTCCCCGGACTCGGACGTCGGTCTCGCCCGTGGATAAACCCAACCTCACCCCGGCAGTGATGGCCATCCAGGCCAGGAAGAGGAGGCCGAAGGGGAAGAAAGACAAAACAGGTCACCACCGGAGGTAAGCGGGGCGGCGGCTGGGTACTGGGTGCTGCCCGGGGGTAGTGTGAGTGAGTGGACGTGAAGTGTTTGTTTGCCGGGGTTTGGTTTGTTGACAGCGGTCCGTCTCCGTATGACGCCGGCGCTGCTGCCGGTGCGTCGGCGGCATTGACTGTGCGCACATATGGCAAAAGGCGTGTATTTTCATCTCACAGACGGACAGCAGCGGAGTGTGGGAAGTTGCCATGTACGTTAGAGTACTCTGACTAGATGAGGTCCCTACAGGTCTCCACTTGACAGCGTCAGTTTGCTCCTACTGCAGTAACGTGTGGACTTCTGCAGGCTTGCACAGTATTTAGGTTCACACGCTGCTGACCTCTTGATTGATTTTATGTTTGCAGATTTGGGGGTTGCATACGGCTCATGCCTTGCCCCCCCCTCCCCCCCTCCCCTCCCTTTGCAGGAGGCTGCTGTTGCTTGAGTAAAAACACCTTATGTCACCTGAAATCTAGAAGGCATTTGCTTATGTTACTTGGATAGACCTGTGAGAAACTGTTGTTTTTTTTGGGATTAGACGTATGCACTCCTGCAGACGAAGCCGTTGAAGCGTGATTTCCCCGGTGTGAGTGTATGCAGGGACCAGGCGTGTGCGCTGCGCAGTGCTTCTGTAAAGTGCATGCGAATTGGAGTGTGGAAAGAGTGGGGGGCTGACTTCATGGCATGATGCTATTGGAGCGACGTCACCGGCAGTCTGAGAAAGCATCAATTAGGTGATACCAATGGTCCTGCCACCCTAGGGGGCTTCTAGAATATACTGGAATTCCCTAAACACCTGCACATCAAAATACAGCAAACAGATGTGTACATACAAAGCCCATTAATGAGGCTATTTGTCACCAAACTGTACCTTTTTTATATCATGATAAATTATTCTGCTTTGAAAACACTCCATTTGCTGAATTTACATATATTTCTGTTTGTTTGCTTTTTGCAGGCACTTCTGTGTTGTAAATAATAATAATAATAAAAAAAAAAACCCTCAAAAAGTAACTCTGGTGTCCTGTAAGCATGGAACTTTTTGTTTTACACATTGTATGTTGGTGTATAGGGATTTAACAAGCAGAGAGAAAAGAGTAAATCTGACTTTTTACATGTCATCTCTCATGTATCATAACCCACTAGAGCAACGATGAATGCCATTTCACAGAGGGGAACTTTTTCCATACATACACTTCTGAACAAAATCTTAAAATAGGGGCGGGGGAAATGACAATAATTCACATTTTGCAGAAATAGATTGTAACTGTGGTGCTTCAAAATGCAAAAAATAAGAAAGTGGAGCAACAGACAAAAATAGATTAGGCAATTTATTGAAAAGTGGATTAAAATTCAAACATCAAACGTGTAAGACGATATCTTAAAAACAGCCATGAACAGAAATTAAAGTGTTAATAAATGACGCAGTATGGAGTAGCCCCCCCATTCCTGTTGATCACTTCATAAATCCGTCCAGCCATCCTTGATGCCTGTGTTTCCAGGAGGCTGGTGGGAAGCACTGGGAGTTGCTCCATGTCATGTCGATGGCTTCACGGAGGGCATTCAAGGTCTGGAACTGATGTCTGTCATTGTAAATTGCCTTTGCCATCCCTCCCCAAATGCTCTCAATGGGATTTAGAACAGGGGAACATGTAAAATCCAAAATAGCAACGGTATTCTCCTGGAAAAAGTTCTCCATCAAGTGGTGTTGGCGAATCGCAGCGTTGTCCTGTTGAAAAGCCAGTCTTTACCACACAGACGAGGGCCTTCACTGATAAGGGATGCCTGCTGCTACATCTCCACATAAGCAGCTGCTGTTCGAGGCCCCTGCACCACATGAAGCTCCAGTGTTGCATTTGAGGAAAAAGCACAATCCTGACTGTGGTCTTAAACGTTTGATCAGCTGATGAACATCCTGTTTGAGTTAAACTGCATTCTCAATAAATTGCATGAATTTTGTCTGTTGCTCATTTCTTCTTTTTATATTTTGAAGCCCTACTTACTACCTGGTTATGATCCACCATAATGTGCAAAATGTGAAGTATTATAATTTCCCCCTGGTTTTAAGATTTTGTTCAGGTGTATTCCTATATTCTTCTGGACATGTTTAATATTTAGGAAGCTACACACAAAAGTGAAATACAATGCTCATTAAAAACACTAGCATTTTGCAAAATAAATTACCTGGAAATATGAATAATTTTAGTTTAATTCACCTTTGTTTGAGCCTTTAACTGATGGAGTAGGGTAGCATGACTCAGAACAAACCTTTTCTACTTCTTTTCAATTCATACTCACCGGCCTCCAGGATTAAGGTGCATTAATGTCACCTACTATATCGGTGTAAATCAGGGTTATTATCCCCTCAGGCAAAAAGGTTGTACCTCTTCTAGTATCCATAGGGCCACCACAGGGCAGGGTGAGGTGAGGGGTACTTTAGTGCAGTCTGCCACTGATGGTTACGCACCAAACCTTTAACTTGCCATTGCTGACATTTAATCGCATGTTTTTTTTTTTTTTTTAAATTTCTGAAGTTCTGTCAGTCAAGGTAAACATGTAAACCATGCAAACTATGAAGTGATGAGTGTTGTTTGTGAACGCATTGGCTTATTAGAGCTACAGTACACTTAAAGCTCGTCACTCAGACAATTGGTTCTTTTACATTTACAGTTATTTTCATAGAAACAGTGGGATCTTAAAGGTTTATGATGTGCTTTGATCAGAGTCACGTTTGTGATCAGGATACGACAACAAGCACACATGCATTTAGACTCACACCTGCTTTCCCATTATACACGCACACATTCAGAAATATGTTGACTTAGCCGTTTTCGGTTTGTGTTCAGGTTCAAGCGTTGCTTTTGACTTTGATCTGATGCAAATTCCCATGTTTGAAGTTGGCCATAAAGATGTAGGAATGCATACAAGCAATTAAAGAAACTCTGCTTCAAGTGGAGCTTCTTACTCCCACTGTGTGACTTTTGACCCACTCTAAACCCACTGCAGACTTTATCCTATTGGAGATGTTGCTGATAATTTATGCGTATATTTGTCATATCAGCATCAGCTACCGCAGTGGCAGGATTTCAGGTCCTATACAAATGTGGTGTCAGTTATGGTGCTTTTCCCTTCCATGGTACCGGCTCTACTCTACTCGACTCTACATGACTCTTTGGCTTTTCCATTATGAAAAAGGACCTGGAATCTGGGACCCGATACTAGATTTTTAGTACCATAGATTCCAAAATGTTGGGACCGACACCAAAACGTGACGTCTCGACACTGCAGACACTGATTGGTCAGACAGTTTTCTCTG
>JAPSES010047917.1:0-11936 GCA_029822895.1 Maxillicosta whitleyi
GAGAGCGCAAACCTCTGCCAAGCAGCACAGTTCAGGTCACACATTTGAAGACACTATATGAGAAAACAGGACTTCCAGTGCCATCTAGTGGACATTTGTTAGTACTACTACAGCGTCCATTAAAACTAATAGAGAATCCTTTGAAAAAAAAATTCCTGGATCCAGACGGTGATCCGGATCACCTCTAAAAAGTAATCACTTCTAGATCTCACCATTACCAACCTATCCTGAAAATTTCATCAAAATCAATCCATAACTTTTTGAGTTATGTTGTACACAATCCAACAAACAAACCAACAAACAAATAAACGCTGGCAAAAACATAACCTCCTTGGTGGAGGTAAAAACATAAATCACCTCTGTTTGCTGTACAGTTTGTATTGTCAGTAGCTGCACAAAAGATGGGCTTGGAATCATCTAATAAAGGTCAGAGCTATGGGGTAAGACGGACGGCCATCCTCCAGGAGTCAGGGTCTGCTCCAAGTTTCTGCCTGTTAAAAGGAAGTTTTTCCTTCCATTGTTACTACTTATAAGTGTTTTCTTTTCTGTTTCGTTTCTATAAATTGGCCTCAGAGTCAGTTTTTTGCTCCATATGTAAAGTGTCATGAGATAAGTTTTGTTATGATTTGGCGCCATGTAAATACAATTTGATTTGATAAACATACTGAAGGCACTGGGTGTGACTAGACCTTTCTTTTCTGAGACAAAATATAAAAACATTAAACAAATGAATGCAATGAACTATTAAATTATTTGGAAATTGTCCTCGTCTGTAGAGCATCTACCAACGTTAGCTGTGTACTACCTCCAGCTCCTTCTGATCTGTTGAGCTGCCGTAATACCTCATGCTCCTTTGCGTGGTGCTTCTGCAGGTGCTTAATTAAATTTGTTGTGTTGTATTTGGCAGTGTTACCACCACCCCTGGCAACGTTCACTTTACAGCGACTACAAACTGATCTCGAGCTAGTTGGTGTGTTACGGCTGAAATACCTCCAACTCACCGACCCCTTCGTTCGCTCCATGATATCTGTCTGTGTTTGGAACTCTCGGCATGCATTACATAGCCGATCCAGCTGAAATGTTGATATCAGGCCCAATATCTGATCCTAAAGCTTGAAGTTTATTTAAGAAAGAAAGAAAGAAACCATAAATTTAAAGAGGATAGTGTAAAGTATTGAAGGCAATAACGAAGGTAAGGCAACGCAAAGAACACAATGTTGAACTGCCTCATTGTGGTTCCTCAACAACACTTTTACATTACATTTAGCATTACATTACATTACATTACATTTTTAGGACATAAACATAGCATATAGCACTTGCAGATATAAGGTGCACAGGAAAGATATGGAACAATAGGTGCGACTGCCGACCGAGGTTAATAGGTTTTTTTGGGGGGTTTTTTTTATGCTTTTGCACAGGGTCAGGTAGAGTAAACCGACACAAACGCACACATCACAGAGTCTACCCCGGGTCTGGGTGGCTCAGACATCAGTGCAGTTAATAGTCTTTAAAGAGGAGAGTCTTTACATGCTTCTTGAAGGTTGAGAGAGATGATGCTAGTCTGGTCTTTATGTCCAAAATGAAGTAGGAAGAAGCCAAGCTTATATTGTCCTACCCCGATTTTAGATAACTAACATATAGAATTCATAAAAATAAAAAAAATTAAAAAATTAAAAAAAGAAAAAAGAAACAGGACAGCACTGTCAGTGAGAAGAACATAAAAAATGAGAGTACAAAACAACACAACTGTATTTCATTCCTTAAACACTTTTCATTACTATCCTGGGTTCAGCTGCTGTTTCTCATCCTTATATTTCTTAAAGGTGCATTTTATATATTCCTCTAAACTGATTTATGCTTTTACTTTGCTTGATTTCATCTGTTAGACTGTTCCATAATCTTGTTCCTAATCCTAATATTGGATTGGATCGGTGCAACCTTAGTCATAAATAAGAAATTTTATGTATAGAAGTTTAAGGATTAAATAAAAATGCTATTCATTGCAGTGTAAAGTTATATTGTGACATTTGTCCAGCCCTGTGTTAGCAATGAAACGCTAAAATTCATTGTGGATGAATAGTTTAGTCCAAATAGTTTATATGAAACTAGTCTGAGTCAGTGCACTAAAATGTTGCACCTCTATAAAATGTATGTTTCTTCAGTACTTGTCTATGTTGATGGTACATTACAGTTTGTCCTAGACTGCCATTTACAGCCATAAGCTCACACAACAGGTAAACAATCACTGGGTGCATGAAGGGGTTCTTTCTTCTAAGCGACAGTAAAAAAAAGTTAATAATATTGTCATTTTTATGCATTACTTAGAACAAATAATCAAATTTAATGTTAAAAAGTAGTATTTAGATGTTTTTTGCTACTCTTAAATGTTAAATCATCCTGAAACTGGATGTAAAAATTTCATCTGGATGTGGCACAGACATGATAGTTTAATTAAAGCAGTAATTTTTATAATAATAATAATACCTCAAATCCTAGCAGATGACATCACATGAACAATCATTCTTCAGGTCCAGTGGTACTGGTTCGTCTACCTGTCAGGATTATAGACCAGTTTATTCACCTAATGATAACTTCATATATTTCCATCCATCCATCCATCCATTGGGGGGTGGGTATAACATGAATATAACATGAGTCAACACTATTCATTTTACACTATGTATTAAATTAATATGTCTTCATTTTAATGTATTTTAAAACATATTGTGGCAAGAAGTGATGGAAGCAGAGTTGGCTTTTCACAAAGAACAAGCTTTTATTTTGATATCCCTGGTGTTACCAGGAAGTAAGCCATCATGATCACGGTCCAGTACAATCAACATGTACCCCCCGAACCATGGCCATGGCTACGCACAGCAGCCTGGCTCATGGTTCCCCCATACACACAAACACATTAAACAATTAAACTAAATAAAACATGACAAAACTAGACGATTACATTAACAACACATGGCAACTTAAACCCGAATAAACCCAAAAACAAGACACGAGCATAAACCCCCAGCATGCCTTGCGGCAGTTGTCACCCCACTTACACGCAGCAACACCAGGGTCGCTACAATATGTCAGAGTGCTAATATAAAGACGTGTACCTTCTTTTGTATAGGGAATAAGAATAAGAAGTTGGTTGACTGGGGTATATTTCAGTTCTTTTCTGGACACACATATACGATTTCATGGATTTTTTTGACAGACAGAGTGTATTTAAACCCAGTCCAAGATCGTCTCCTTAACTGAATCAAAGTGATAACGAAGAAACTGAAAATGACTCAAAATCTAAAACGCATAATTTTCCCTTTTATGACAAAACCAACGTCTCTTGCACAAAATCTCTGAGTTCAGACCTTTTATCCACAATGACTTGATCCGTCTGTAGAGAGTCATTACTCTGCCAGAGCGCTGAAAGCTTCCCCCTACCAGTATCATTTTGTGTCAGGGTCAACATGACCCTTGGTAGTCTCACCATAAAAATACTTATTATAACATTCTTAAAATAGTAATGATTATCTGTTTTTTTGGGGGGGGGTTTGTCAAATAATATTAATGTCATACCCTATTTAGTCCATAGTCCATTATTTAGTCCTATTTTTATTTGTAAAGCACAAATTGAAACACAAAGGTTTCCAAAGTGCTGTACCGTAAAATAAATGCAATAAAAACATAATAAAAAAGTAAAATGCTAAGATAAAAACACATGAAACTAACTAAATAAATGAATAAATAAATAAATAGACTGTCCACCCCAGATAAAATATCCATGCACATAAAATCAACATCCTACGTGGTGTGAAAAAACAAAGAGAAGAGGTGGGTTTTAAGAAGAGTTTTAAAATTAGACAGTGAGGAGGCTGGTCTAATGAGCAGCGGTGGTTCATTCCATAGTTTTGGAGCCCCAACAGAAAATGTTCAGTGTCCTTTGAGCTTCAGCCTGGTTTTTTGCAACCCTCAGGAACAGCTGGTCAGCTGACCTGAGAGATCAGCTGGGTGTGCACGGGCGCATAATTATAGAAAGGTGCTATCATTTTTGCTGAGTTGGTTGTTTCTTGCATTACTTTATTCTTGTCGAGTCGTGTATGTTAAATCTGTTGGTTAAATGAGGGTTAAACATTTCTTTATTCAATCTTCTTGGATTAATGGGTCAAAACTAAAAAGCGTCGCAGGGATGAGAACCAAAGTCATGATGCAGTGAGAAGGCAGCTGTCCATGGTGCTGACAGCTAGAAAGTGAAGCTTGACTGCACCTTTATACAGGTGCAGAACACAAAAGTACTATTTTTTACCACCTTCTGCAAGCTTTTTTCGCTGATGTAATTGATCGTGTCATTTCTTTACTCTGAGTGAATCTCTCCAGCACACAGGGACCTCGCCTGCCGGCCTGAGAGACACTCACACCACATACCAAGTTAATTCAAAAGGCTGCTCCTGAACGAGATGAAAGATTATATTTGTGCCAGTGACTTGAACCGACTCCCTTGACACTGTGACACTTGATGCACCGTGGCTTCTTTGTTGCAGGGACTTGAGTAGGAAATGAGCTTTCCCGCATTTCTCAGCTACCCAGAAAGCATGAGAAAGTGTCTGCAACTTTTTCAGAGAATATGTGAGGAAACACACTCCCACAAATGAACACGCACAAAATCCTGCACATGCATGCTTTCCTCACCACCCCTCTAACACACAATTGTGTGCATGTGCATGTGCAGGCACAGCCGCACACGCACACACACATACATACACACACACACACACACAGCCACTCACACACAACATTACACAGACAGAATAATAAAAATACCTCTGCAGTCATGCTGAGATGAGAGCGTGCAAGTGGAAAATAATGACATCTTTTGGGAGTCAAGCATCCCTCTATGCAGCACACTGTGATATACACATAAGACTGCACACATTCACACACAAGTTGATAAATCCACTAATTCCACTGTGCACATTAGAAATTGGATTGAAACAGCCATGCAGTTCAGTATTCTTAAATGCAAATTTGGCTGGCACATAACTGTTGCTACTGTGAAAATTAACGGGAAGTTTCACCTGTATGTGTGTGTGTGTGTGTGTGTGTGCTGCCACAGCAAAGCTATTTCTTGGCTCTGAAATCCAGTTGTTGTTGTTGTGCTGTGCCAGTTCCCTGAGTCATATGTCGCATCTACAAAAGAAATCAATCTGAACTTCATGAAAATGTTTGTCAGGAATTATCGCAGCCAACTTGCATGAGGTGTATGGAGAAGAACTAGGCAGTAGAAATTGTCCAATCATATTTAATTCGACAGGTTGTGCTTTCATTACATCACCTTCGCTCCTCTCCTACTGGTGCACCAAGCAAAATAATCCCAACTGCAACGTAAAGATAAGGATTCGCTCTATGCCCAGGGATTATCGCCTGATACTGTGTTGTGCAGCAGTGGGGAGTGCAGTACAGGTAGCATGTGGTCGTCATTTAAAACTCTCATTACCCAGAAGTCAGGCAGCTTTAGTATTATAAGATGTCAAATTATTCCACCTGAGAGAGGCAGGGGTTAACAACAATAATGCAGTTAGGGAGGTTTTTGCAGGAGTAAGTCACTGTGGAGTTTAGGAGCAGATACAGATAAGAAGTGGATTAAACTGGCTATATTTATACCGGTTTTCATCCCAGCTGGTCAACCAGAGAAGAAACATTATAAGCCTGGAGTACAAACTGCACACCAACATACAAGCAGACACACAAAATGCATCACAGTTCAGGCTGATTGGAAACTGTTCGGGTAATTGCATTTTGCAAAGTCGTATTAAAAACTACCAGACTGATATCAGTTCATAAACTGGAACATTTTAATATTCATTTTAGTACGCTCATGTGGGAGCTGTGTAACAAGACACAGTGAGAAAATAAAGGGACATTCTTCCTCTGCTGAATTACACATTTTCGCCTAAATTAAACTTTAAATGACAGACTTTAAATAGCATGATTACAGATGGGTAACTTCCTAAAATGTATATTAAAACAGAAGGTCCTAATCAGGTCTTAGTCTCTGGCATGTACTGTATTTGCATGGCTTACACTATTTTATTTGGCATTCCACACCTCCAGGTTTGTTTGTTTTTGTTGTTTGTTTGTTTCGTCAAGCATAACATACCAAGATTGAGAATGATAATCACATTATTAGGGTATTTTTAGAGATCATATATATATACATATACACTATACAGCAGAACCAGTTTACTGAATGGGTGTTATTTGCCTGTTGAAACTCCTCCAGAAGAAACTTTTTTTTCTTAATCTTTTTAGAAACTGAATCCAAAAACATACACATTTACAACTTAGAATGTGTAATGATCCATCTTGGGCAATGATGTTTTTAAAATGTATTTATTCAGCTTTTTCTCAGTCCCATAACACATGTCATTAAACAATCATGTTTAAAAGCATTTCAACTGGTTCTTTCACTATCCTAGTAAAAAATAAAATAAAAGCAAAATGGTATTACCTTTACATAAATAGTTGAGTACATGCATAAATTGATTGATATGTACGATATGCTGCTGTGCTGGATTGGCTCCCTGTAAGCATGGTATTCACATTGAAAACTTGATATGAAATGTCAGCTTATGTAATTTCAACTGCATAACTTAAAAAAGTAGGTGAACAGCATGAGAGCAAATAATATGCTCTCTAATGCATGAATAAATAAAACTATATAAAGCTACTCACTTCTGTTACTGTCACTCAAACTGTTACTCGTTATAATAAATAACAGGACTGTCTTTGTAGCATTGAATTAACAAAAACTGTACATGAAATATAGCCATCTGACATTTGTTCAAACAACATGAGGAAACAGAATATTTTAGTGATTTACAAATTAATGTGTTAAATTAAATAACATAATTTCAGAGGTTGTTTGGGTAAAAGGACAATATGTTGCTAGTGATCATCTAAGTCAGAGGTCTTAAACTCATGTTAGTTCAGGGGCCACATGCAGCCAAATATGATCTAAAATGGACCGGACCAGTCAAATAATATATTAAATAACAGGATAAGAACTTGTGAATAATGTCAACTCTGAAAAAAGTAAGATTTTGTAATGAAAATGTTTACATCCATGAACTGTGCTTGAATAAATATAAACAACTGGAAAATACTGAAGGCAAATAAGTGCAATTTTAACAATATTATGCCTCAGTTTATCGTTTATACATGTACATCACAACTTCCAGATTACAGCGGATCTACAAATACACAAAACATTTAGTAACAGACAGAATATTATTAAAATTCCGCATACTTCTATTAAGACGTTTCAGGTTATTCAGATTTTTTTTTGTAAAGGGCTAGTCTGTAAATCTAAACATTTCACTTGTAAAATGTTGTAAAAAAAAATTTTTTCTGCACTAAAACAAAAATAAACATTTGTAGTTTTCATTGTTTATAATTTACTATTATTATTATTATTATTATTATTATAGTATTTTACTGGTCCAACCGACATTGCATTGAATTGGCCTAAAAAGATTTGAACATCTTTGATTGTTGATATCTTCAGTGTAATATTTGCATTTCACAGATTCGCCCCACGGGCTGGATTGGACCCTGTGGTGGGCCGGTTTCGGCCCCCGGGCCACATGTTTCACACCTACGTTCTAAGTCATAACATAAGAGATCATCAAAGCATCATAAACTTGTAAGAAATCATCAAAAATCAGTCAAAATTATTACAAATCCATGATCTTGTAAAACATTATACATCAATAACATTGTTTAAGACATTCAACAAATTACCTCCAGACAATATATTTTTTTCTTTCTTTTCTTTTTTTTTTTTTTTTTACAATTGAAAGAGTATTCGTAATCTAAGAGGTTTCCACATTACCCAGATTTTGAACCGCTCAAATGTTTTTGTGTCCGTATGTGGAACAGTCTGGACATCCAACAAAACCAATGCCACAAATATCCACAGATTTAAGCTGTTGTTTAAACATATGGTCTGGTCACGGTATAAAGATAGAGGGTCTTAATACTTATGTTACATCAATATTCAGTCTTACAACGTTAATGCGTGCTTGTTCTTCCTCATGTAGCTGCTATGTGTTGTTGTTTACCTTCTGGTGTTCTTACCATTCTGCCTTTTATCATGTGTGGTATTGTAATTTTTTTCTTGCCATTGTTGTTGTGTCATTATTATAATGTGAGTTAATGGTTAACTGTTACCCATGGTAACACCACCAGGAATGTACTTTGTCTCTATTTTTCATATTTTCAACACATTTTGGTAATATAATATAAATACTGTTGAATCAGTTTATTCTTATTTGGTGTATTTTGTTCATTGTTCTGGTTTGAATTCTAAGGACAGGAGTATTTAAAACATTAATATGTTAAGTTATTTGATAATGAGAATGGGTGGGATTAATTATTTTGTGTAAATAAATGGTTTTGTAATTTTGAACGTGCATCTATTCTGTAAGTACTTGAAAGAAATGAATTAATGTACAAAACAATTACAGAACAAAACTGAAAAATCTCACTTTTCATATCTAATGAAGTCATTTCCTTATAAAGATGTAAATGATGGAGTGATCTGATGTTTTTAGAGGAGAATGTGTTTGGTTAACAGGGATGAACAAAAACTTCAGGACACCACTGAAATGTGTACTTGATCGATAATGGGGAGAAATGTATTTAAGGCTAAATGCAACAATACAAAACAATAAGATTCATGAATGATTTGAAGCATTACTATTATTTATTAAGTAGAGTATTACACAGTGAAGACTGCCCACAAATACATCATTATAAATATTTGGGGTTTTTTTGTCTTAGTTTTGCAGTTTGATCATTGTGAAGGTCATATAATGCTGCTTGATAAAGAATTGTATTTTATTGTTCATTTTAAAAACATTTGTACAAATAATGTCCTGGGGATCGAAATGGCACCCTTTTGGTGGAACGGCTTACCAGTTTTAATCTCCCCCGCAGTGTGTAAGATTTATTGGGATTTCAGAGGATCTAATTTCTGAAATGGGCTGTAGTTGTGTTTTCATTAGTGTGTAATCATGCCAAAATACTAATCTTTGTAATCAGTCGTCCTTCTTTCTTGGTGGATATAAATAGCTCATTATAAGATAACAATAGCACCAAGTCTGCCATGTCCTATTCTTCTTTTATATATATATAGTAGTTGGTGGTATCCAGCTTTAAGGTGACCATCAGTTTGTAGAGTTAATGACTTAAAAAAGCTGTGGTCAAGATACGATAAGATAAGGTAAGCCTTTATTGATCCCACAATGGGGAAATTCAACAGTTTACAGCAGCAATATATATCACATCAGTGCAAAAGAAAAGGCAGGTAGAAATAAATGTTTTCAAAGTGATAAAAAAAAAAAAAAGTAAATTTATACTTTCAGTTTTCAGTTCAATTAATTCAATCCAAGTCAATGGAACACTCACAAGATGTCAGTAAAATCTGTCCCTTTAAAATCTTTTAGAAAATTATGTAATTGTATCAAATCATATTGAATCGTATGTTTGGCTGAATATCAGGGTGTATATTGTACCGTGAGTTGAATATCGTGTAGCGTGTCGTGACATTGGTGTTTTGCTAGTGTTATTTCTTACACAGGGCGTGTAAAACTCTGCTGCTCAGAGCCTCTACAGTTTGATGCAGGAGGTGGGAGGGGTTATCTATGATGGATGTCATCTTTGCTAACGTCCCTCTGTCTGTCACCTCCTCAGTGGAGTCCAGCAGGCAGCCTCGGACAGAGCCAGCTCTCTTTATCAGTGTATTCAGTCTCTTGATGTTTCTGTCCATACTGCCCGCTCCCCAGCACATGATGGCAAAGAGGGCTGCAGGGGCCCCCACAGGGTCATAGAATGTCCAGAGCAGAGCCCCGTTCACTCCAAAGGACCTCAGTCTCTAAAGCAGATGAAAGTGACTGTGGCCCTTCTTGAACAAGGCATCTGTGTTGTTTAGAAGGCCACCATAGGGGAGCGTGGTGAGCAGTGGTGTACTGGTCCCTGGAGAAGTGGGTATACTTTCAATTTTTGTATTCCAGAAAAAATGCCCTGTTTTAGAAACAGTGACATGTAAAACTACTCTATTTAGATTATCCAAAAATCTGTCAGTGGTATTTGCTTAATATTATGAAATGATCATGATTTGATCAGGAGCAGTTTGTAGGTATTACTGGTCACAAAAGCAGTAAATGTATTCATTGTGAGATATACATAGGATAACGTTAGCTTTTCACAATGTTAGCCTACTCACACAGTTTAATTAATAGTGATAAAATCTCTTCTCTAAATGTGCAGTCATATGTCCACTAGTTTAAAACAGTGACTCGTTCTGAAACCACCTTAAAACTTACCTCAGAATTATGTATTGAATGAAAGTAGGTTCTCTTTGTATGCGTCACTCACACAAAACAGATTTATTCTGCCTTTGTCGTTTGCATTTCCAATAATAACATCTTTCAATGAGACGTACAGTGACCTGTCAATCAACTGGGGTGGCACTGGCACCTGAGATGTCCAATCAGGTTCCAGAGGTGGGCGGCGCTAGTTAGTAATATTTTTCCTCAGCATGACCCCCCCCCCCCCACTCTACCACTGGTTGGCTCATCAGTCTTCATGTCTAAAGTTAACGAATCTAATTAGTGAAGGCACCGAGTACGAGACCAATTACAGGCAGAGTAGGGCGGGTCATAGCTTCATCTTTCCAGGCAGAAAAATGAACAATTTGGCTGAGATACTACTGGACGGTGTGATTTAGAAGTGGGTATACGCAATGAATAAATAATTAATTAATAATAAAATAATACAAACAATAATAATAATAATACAAATAATAAAATAAATAGGTACACGCCGTATAGTGCTGGACTAAACCAAATCTACAAATTCACCACTAGATGTCACTAAAAATCACATTGAACCTTTAAGTTACACCAGGAATTGAATATGATGATGTTTTTCCATGATAGGACAGGAAATCTACCTGTTAAAGGTCATAAGGATGATGAATATCTAAAAACACAGAGTGTTCGCCAAACAGTTTCATTCCTTTGGTTTTTCCTACCCTAATAGTAGAGAAGTGGATGGCTTTGAATGTTTTTAACCAACTTAACACCCATTTCACACCCACAATTGTTCATGAAACAAAATCACAGGGATGGGGGTACAAAGAGTGTGAGAATTTGATTGCTGATGACACACTGATTCATAAAAGTTCAGCTGTGCCCAGTGCTTCCTTTGGCTTTTGACAAGTTTATCATCCACACACCGGCCAAGTTTGGTTAGTCAGCTCCTCAGAAAATGAATATTTTTTCACCGACTTGTCGATCATGCAGGCGCACCGGAAGCAGTTTAACATTGAGGGGGGACTGAATTTGCACGGGGTGGGCTGGTCCCAAAATTTGCTGACTCAGCTGTATTCATCTGTAATAATTATTCATGAAGAAATCCAAAAGGTGGCGCTCCAACACTCAAGAGTGAGGCTGTAGGCTAGTTGACCTGAAGAGGTTGGTAGGCTAGAAAGAGCCAATGAACTACCATTTGAGCTCAGTTATGGTAAAGCTATGTTTGTTACCTCCACCAAGGAGGTTATGTTTTTGCTGCCATTTGTTTGTTTGTTTGACTGTTAGCAACATAACTCAAAAACTTATGGACAGATTTTGTTGAAATTTTCAGGATTGGTTGGCAATGGCACAAGGAAGGAATGATTAATTTTGGGGGGTGATCCGGAAGAAATCCTGGATTCTGGATCACTTTGAATTTCCATTAACATTGGGGTCAATGGGGCCAAAATTTTTGTTTCTCAGTATCTCGGTTAATTATTGACCAAACCTAATGAAAATTTCAGGAAATGTTCACTCTGAGACAAGGAACAGATGATTAAATTTTGGAGGTGATCCGGATCACTG
>JAPSES010047928.1:0-11936 GCA_029822895.1 Maxillicosta whitleyi
TTGTGTATTTGTAGATCCACTGTGATCTGTAAGTTATAAAGTACATGTGAAAATGATAAACTGAAGCAGAATATTGGTAAAATTACACTTTTTTTTTTCCAGTTTGTCCATATTATTCACATTGTTTTACATTTTCATGATGTAATTTTACATTTTTCATTCTAAAAACATAGAGAAATGTTTGGAGTTGACATTATTTATATATTATTCTGTTATTATTTTACTTCAGATCAAATTTGGCTGGATATGGAACTGAACTAAAATGAGTTTGACCCCCCTGGTTTACAGCGTCACATATGTCTTATACTCAAATGCAGCTTCTACCAGGAGGCGGTTCCACTCATCAATTCCATGAACACTGACGTCCTGCTGGGACAATAGTGCTGGTTTTCAGGTTCTTATTTATCTGTTTTTTATTCTGTTCTTATATGCTGCTCTGTAGCGGTCATATTGTCCTATTTATTCCTTAAGTATTAGGTTTTTATTGTTAGTATTTTTTTATGTGATCACTGTTTTTTTGTTTTTATTAGGGCTGGTCCTGAGTACAAATTTCATTTCATGTGCGTGAAATGACAATAAACCTGAACCTGAACACATAAATGTATGACTCTTAAAATATTAATTCATTACAGAAGGAAAGGCTGGATTAAATACAAACTGTGTAACTAATACTACAATATTAAACACTGTGAGATGAACAGCTGTTTGGAGCAGAAGACAAATTGGATGCAGAGAGATGATGTCATCAAAGAGCGCCAGCCAATGTATGTGGAAGTAACAATAAAATAGTGTTTTTGCTGCATTATCCAAATGTTTTTTATACAAGACAAAGTCAATTATCACCATAGAGTGAACTAAATATGTCAGGTCATATTTTAGATTGTTTGGCCAAGTCACAGAGTAAAAAAAAAGAAAAAAAAAAAAAAAAAGAGAATATTATGTTAACATTGTGTTTACTGAAGCTCTGGTACTTTACCAAAACTATTTGATGCTGCTCCTTGTGCATTATATTTCAGATGAATTATGTTTTATTCCATGTATGATGTTTTGATGCATTATTATACAACTTATTACACACAAGTGATCGACACTACTTCCCATTTAAAAGGTTCTCACTTGTATTTTTAGTGATAAAAATAATAACATAAGACCTTCTAAACATTTATTCAGCAGATTTAGAATTCTGACTAATTTCTCAAAGTACAATTTAAGGGAAAATACATTTACTTCAGTAACATTTAGAATTTAGGACTTTTAGTTGTAATGCAGTATGAGTACACAGTGTGTTGTGTACTTTCACTGTGGTAAATCTGATTCTGTCTGATGATTCAAACAGTTGGACAATGTTTCAGTTTGTTTCATTTGAGGTTTTTAACGGCGGTTTGATGATAAAAAAAAAAAAAAAAGTTCAATTAATGTTATTACAGTCCATCGTGTACTTTCATAAATTTGTGTCTTGACCCGAATTAATCAGATAATGGTTGATTGTGTAAAACTTTAAAGAGGCCTGAAACATTTATCAAAGATATTTAGAGAGTTTTTCATATTGTAAAAGGTGGATGGAAACGCACGCCTGCTCATAATACGCTGTGACGTGAGCGCACAAACCGGCCTGAACCCAAACAGTGACTCGACATGTGGAGGCTCAGATTAACTCTCCATCAGGACACCAGAACAAACACCTCAGATACTCACAGGTTTGTCTGAACGCCATGAAGGAGGAGCTCCTCACTCCTCCTCACTGTGTGTCTGGGTGTTCTATTCCCTCAGCTCTGCCTGCAGGATTCATACCTGACTGACCATCCAGATTTAATTCATCCTCATATTTAGCCCAGAACTCTGTCTGTTCTGCGGCACAATGTTCACCAGTAGAACCTTAACCCGTACAGCAGCCCATGGCCCGTCAGGAGGCTGTTCCTCGGTCTGAAATAACGCTGTGCGCTGGGGTGTGTCCTTGACTCCAACCCCCCGACTCCAAGAGCTAATGAAATCCACCAGATCAACAGATAAACGGACCAGATCACTACAAACTCCACAAGGTTATGAAAAAATCCAACAGATCACCGAGGTGTTTAATAGTTCCAGCAGGTCTCTACAGGTCCAGATGACATGTTCGGGTTTTCTTCATCTTCAGCATCGGTTCCGAGGCCCTGAGGTACACCAGGTAATCCACTCTCTCCTCTTGTAATCCCGTTAGAACGGAGGTGAGACCTGTTCCTGGTGCTCCGTGGTTCTGATCCAACAGGTAGGTCCAAAAGAGTCCTTCAAACCCGGACTGCTCAGGTCTGCTTCTGATAAGGTTCTCCTGGTCCTGGTCCTGGTCCTGGTCCTGATCCTCCTTTTTCATATGTGTTCAGATCAACAGCAGCTGAAGTCTCTGAGCTGATCTGTCACCTCTGACCACAGAGGAGGAGCTTAGAGCCTCAGAGCCAATCAGAGCTCATAATCTCTGACCAATGACACTGAGGCAACAGATTAACCTGTCAGATGATTGTCTACATCTGAAGTACAAACACAGAACATACAGAACACAGAGAACATACAGAACAAACAGAACACACAGAACAAACAGAACATACAGAACAAACAGAACATACAGAACACACAGAACATACAGAACACACAGAACATACAGAACACGCAGAACATGCAGAACGTACAGAAGACACAGGACACACAGAACATAGACCAGACCAGAGTTTTGGACAAATCCACATCATGTAAAGAATTCACTTCCAGAACCAACACTAAAGGAAACTTAAGTTTAGAACTGAACTGTTTCTGCTTCACATTAAAAACAGATCAAAGCCTCTGCATCTGCAATGTCCAGTATTGTCCTGCATTGTCCTGTATTGTCCGGTGTTGTCCTGTATTGTCCATTATTGTCCAGTATTGTCTGGTGTTGTCCAGTATTGTCCATTATTGTCCAGTATTGTCTGGTGTTGTCCAGTATTGTCCATTATTGTCCAGTATTGTCCATTATTGTCCAGTATTGTCCAGTGTTGTCCAGTATTGTCCAGTATTGTCCATTATTGTCCAGTATTGTCCATTATTGTCCTGTATTGTCCAGTATTGTCCAGTATTGTCCACAAGCTGGACAACAACTATGGTTTGTCTGAGCGTTTAGTCATTTTTGAGGAAAGGGACAGAATAATTTTTTTTTAAAAACAGAGGATGAAAATATTTGTTCAGGAAAAATATCCATAGTAGTGTGGACACGAAATAGAAAATACTGGTGTTACAGCGTCCATTCAGGTGGTTTAAACATTCCAGGTTCATACGATTAAAGATGCTTCCTGTTTCAAATGAGTTACCATAGTATTATACCCAAAAGAAACACCACAGTGATGACAGCACACGCAGTGGAAAAATGGAGTAAAAAGGAACTGTTCTTGAAAGAAAAGACTAAAAATGCACCTGACACCAACATATAATTATGTAGAACTGTTTGGAATCGTGTCAAAGTTCAGTTCCAGGTGGAATCTGATCATAAAGTAGTGGCTCATACAAGAGTCAGCCATAAAAGTTGGAGTAACTCTTGGTCTCTGAGGTTCAAACTGTTGACAGACTGATTTCAGGGTTGTTTAATCATCTGCTCCTTTCTTTGTTTTGGAATGCTGGGCGTTATGACGGTTCTTAATATGGAACTGAAAGTGTTTGCTCTTCAGTATCCAGGACCGACAGACCATCTGTGTTTGTTTCTTTGCATTTTGAGGAAGAGGCGGCTTTTCTTCTCGTCTTCAGTCTCAGAATATGTAGAAGAGTTGTGTTTTGTTTGAAATCAGAAAGTAAATAAATAAATAAATAACCACAAAAGGCCTGTACAGGAAGTGAGGGGTCAGAGGTCAGGTGCATCCCGGACTGTTTCCCACAGAAGCCCTCTAGTGGTGGTGAGGGGAACTACAGGTGGAAGCCGGTTGGACGGAGTGGGGGTGAAGTGTAAGCTGATTATCTCACTGAGCTAATTACAAATGCAGAACACTGTCACCTCAGGAAAACACAATAAAACACACAATACAAACACAAAGTACTTTACAGACGCACAACACTGTCAGCTCAGGAAAACACACAATAAAACCTGCAGTGACACACAAAACACAAACTCATTTAAAGACACAAAACTGTCTCTGGACTCAAAGAAGAAAGAACAGTGGACTCAGGACCAGGTTTAGGAGGACAAATATCATCCAGACCACAAAGTCCAGCATCATCTAGACCACAAAGTCCAGCATCATCCAGACCACAAAGTCCACCATCATCTAGACCACAAAGTCCAGCATCATCCAGACCACAAGGTCCAGCATCATCCAGACCACAAAGTCCACCATCATCTAGACCACAAAGTCCAGCATCATCCAGACCACAAAGTCCACCATCATCTAGACCACAAACTCCAGCATCATCCAGACCACAAAGTCCATTAAAATAATACTTATTATTAACCAATAAATATTAACTGTATTAGATTGAATAACAAGTCAAATGACATTATGAAAATGTGAATTATTATAATTACAAGAACAACTGAAAAATATTCAGACAAATAAGTGCAATTTCAACAATATTATGTCTCAGTTTATTACTAACACAGATCACTGCAGATCTACAAATGCACAAATCATTTAGTAACAGACAGAATATTGTTAAAATTACACTTTTTTCTTCAGAAATTTCAGGTTGTTCATGTTTGTTCAGGTTATTTACATTTTATTGTGAGAAATATGAATATTATTATAATGTAATTGTACTATTTTCACATTAAACCAAAAAGAAAATTGGCATTACTTAGAATATTTTATACTATTGTTGAGATCACATCAGGCCTCTGAAGTAAAATTTGGACCTTTTGGCGGACCCGTTTTGTCCCGCAGGCCTTATGTTTGACACCCCTGCTGTAGGAGGTTATAATACATATAAAAAGGTTTAAGTCAGGACTGTAAACACACAAACACAACACATGTAGCAGCTGTTGGCGTGTATACACTCACGGTCCTGTTCGTCACAGCTCGTGCATTCAAACTCCTCCTCTGAGCTGCTGAAGCTGCCAATCACGTGCATCTTTCCCATCCGCCGGCCCCTCTGCCCTGCGCTCTCATTGGCCGGTTTCCTCTTGAGGGCGGAGCTTGGGTCCAGGTGTTGCTGCAGTACAGGACTACGGCGAGGAGACGTGGGGCTGGCGTGATTGGACGCCCAGTCCACAGAGTATGACCTCTGACCTGCAGGTGCGACTAGGCGAGGGGGGCGGGGCTGACGAAGCGCTACAAACACATTGGAAGGTTGTGAAGGTGTATTTTGTTATTTTCATCTTCTTAGATGTTATGCTCCATTTTTATCATGTGATGCCTTTCATGTAGTCTTCTTAATTTTGTGTCATTTAGATCATTTTGTCTCGTTTTGATCCCTTTTATTTTGTTACAAAAATAAAAATAACCATAAATTCCTACAGTAACATGTGTTTTGAAAATGTAAGAGGTGTCAAGTACAGATATTTATGTTAAATGTAGGAGGAGAAGGAAAACACAGTATTCTTACCGTGCCTAAGGGTCAGGTGATCAGGTTCAGGAATTGCCAGGGAGACGTCACTATGGCGACGCTGATGCCGGACTCGTCCGACTTGAGCCAACATCCTCATGGCCTCCTCGCTTGGCTGTGGTTTCACTGGGTACCGGGCCAGGTTAGGGTCGCTACGGTAACGGGCCTGAAATTCCTCCTCCTGGCGCTTCCGCAGCTCACGTTCGTACTGAACCTGATCCAGAGGGTGTTCCTGGACCGGGACGACATACAAGTTTCATACATGAGAGGGTGAAGAAGCATCATTGAACAAAAGGTCACTTTTGAGTTCCGTTCATTTCTGATGCATATTACCTGAAAAAAAAAGCTCCTCCCACTTCCTGTTCTATCTGTCATGCTCACCTGGGAATGCCAGCGACCTCGTCCGTCCCTAATTGGTCGCCTCCTGTCGTGTAGCTCCTCTTCCCCGTAACCATGGCAACCGTGGGGCGAACGGGAGCGCCGGTCCAGGCCGTGGTCAGAGGGCGATCTAGGCATCCTCCCTCCCCCACCATCGTAATACGACCCCGAGGGGCTTCGCCTCCTGTCAATCACACACAATGACCAATCAGATAGCTGCGTTACCCCTGGACATGTTCACGACCATCTAATCAATAATCATTTATCAAAAGAAGTGCATTTTGTCTGCTCAGATCTCCTTCACATCCAATCAGCATCCTCTGCTCAAAGAAAAAAGTTCAACAAGTGAAAAGTAAAGTGTGTTCACTTTGGTTTGATGTTGTAATTAAACAAAAACATCACCAAAATGAACCAAAATACTGACAGAAAAAAAGCACAAAAACTAAAATAATAAAAGAAATATATAAACTAATTCACCAAAATGATTTCTTTAAATTGCAAATTGAACAAAACAAAAATAAAATATTCACACAAGAGAGAAAAAAATTTACAAAATGATCAATAAAATAGTAGCAAAAAGACCAAAATAATGAGCAGACCTTAATTAATTACAATTTTCAGCAAAATCGATCAAATGAACAAAAATAAAGAATAAAAACAAGCAAGAAAATGAATAAAAATTGAACAAAACATTCAAAATTAATTTAAGCACATTACTTCAGTGCTGAATAAGGCCCTGTTATGCATCAGAGATACAGTGAATGTTTATATAATAGTTTTATATTATTAGTTCTTAGTGTTATAGTTAATTATTAGTTTTGTATAGTTCTGATGGGTTTGTTCGTCTAATCTTCACGTAGATGAGTTCATCTTCATCTGAATCACTGTATTTACTGATGTGTAGGTCGGCCACATTGTACCAGATCATCCTGTTCTGTTCATTCTGTTCCTGTTGACGTGTCGTTTTCTTCTTCCTTCTTAATTTCAGCTTCATTCATTGTTCATTTTCCTCATAGTTCGTCATATTCCCTCAGATCGTCTGTTACCTGTTCAGTCTGTCTGTTTGATCAGTCCTCTTCTTCTTCTCTCTGTATCTTCATGTCGTCCATACCTTTGTCTCTCAGCAGCTTTAATAACTGAAATCTGGATCATAACTGAGGCCACGCCCCTTTTTCTATAACCCCGCCCCTTCACACCTCTGCCTACCCTTCCTGTCCCCACGGGAAGTGACATCGGAGCAGTGTGGTCTGTATTTAGCAGCAGCGGCGGTAAGAGGATCATTAATCTGGTAATGGGATTAAAGCAGCAGAGGAGGAGGAGAGGGAGCTGTCAATCAGCAGGCACCTGAACCCTAATCAATACTTATCAATATTGATCAGTGGTGTGTCTGAGCCCTGAGTGCTGTCTGACAGGACACACAGACACAACTCAGGGCTTAAAACTAATCTTTTGTTGGTTTGCGTCAGAGTGTATTAGTTATTTATTTGCAGAAAAAGTATCTGTACGCACAACAATCAGTAAACAAAGTAATTTTTTTTACTATTTTTAGGGAATTACAGCTAAATAGACTTCACTCTTAAAGTCTTCACTCTTGAATTTACTTTGTTTGAAGTGTAAAACTGAAAGAACTCAGATGGCTTTAATCTAACTTCATTATAATCACTCTTTACCTGCTGTAATGAATATTTTCTTATTTATTGGTTCTAAACTGGTCTTTTAAGAGTCTTTTTGTACCAAGAGTCTATTTCACAGTATTGAAAACTCAATAATTATGACCAAGCATGTACTTTTTGATATGATGCAAGTGAAATTAAGTGATGCTGTTTTCGACCAAGATGTTCTACTAAGTTCTATTAGGTTCTACTGGGTTCCACTCACTGGTCGGCTCCATTGCTCAGCGGTCCCATGGCCCCCGGGGACCCCTGTGTTGTTGGAAATGAAACCCCCAGCGATGAGTTTGCAGACTGGGTGAGGATCTCCTGTTTCTTCCTGCACAAGTTACAAACCCACATCACCTGGAAAACAAACAATCAAACAGACATATGAAACAGCCTATTAACAGGTGTATGTTTTATTGCAAGTTTTATTTGATTTAAAGCAATATTAAACCCTGAAATGTGAATCATCCTTACTGTTGCTTTAGTACAACCCCTGAATTTTAAATTTTAAAAAAAGTGTTATTGAATACTCACAAAATGAATAAAAGTATTGGGGGGAAAAAAAGACAAAAATCTACAAAATATTAACAAAAATGAAAACAAAATAAATTAAACCATAAACAAAAAAGTAACCAAATTTTTTTTTTACAAAAGCAGCAAAATATGAATCAATCAATGAATTCAACAAAAAAAATTATAATTGACAAAAAAGGCAAAATGAACAAAATATCTATAAAATGAACAAAATAAATTTTAAAAATTGACAAAAATCAACAAAATACTAACAAAAATCTACCAAAAAAATAAGCACATTTTAAACAAAATTTGTCACTTTATCACTTTTTTGTAAAACTACTACATCTATCTTTGAAGCTGTTTGTTGCTTTTATTCTGAAGCAACATATTATGTTCCCTGTGGCTTCATGGTTTTTTCCATATTCTCTGTAGTTTTATCGTAGTTACAAACATAGCTTTAGTCCCAGTTATGGCAGTAGATTTCATCCATAGTTGTTGCTGTGGGTTTTTCCATATTTTTCACTGGTGTTAATTGTAGTTATTGACAGTTATCTCCATTTTACAGTTATACTGACACGCCCACTTTCTCTCAGATGGACACGCCCCTTTTTCTCACCTTGTTGGAAATCACAGGGAGACGCACCTTTCCTTTCACTTTATTGGGTCTCTTAATGACACGCCCCCTCCATCCCTCACACCTTACTGGCTGTTAGATAGACACGCCTCCTCTCTACCACTTTCCTTATTGGCTCTCAGAGGGACACGCCCCTCCCTTTTTTCTTATTTTACTGGCTCCCTGATGGACACACCCCCCTTTTTCCTCTCACCTTACTGGCTCTCAGAGGGACACGCCCCCCACAGCGGGCACAGAAGCGGCTCTGACAGTAGCAGCAGGCGTGTCCACATCCATCAGCGAACTTCGTTTTACGACAGACTCCACAAGTTGGCGAATCAGCTCTGGCCATCTGCGCAGTCTGAGACTCCTCCCCCAACTTCTTCACCTGGTCCTTGTACATCTCAAACTGCTGATGTAACTTCCTGTGGAGACAAAAAGGACAAACAAACGAAAAGTGAGGTCAAAATCCACCCAGCGGCGCTTGCTCTACACAGGCTGAACTGGTCCCAGTCCAGTTTGGGTTCTGGTTTACTCACGTCGGCGTCTTGTCCTCACCCACGGTTTTCAAAGTGTCTACTTGCACCTTTTAGATCTTTTCCATCTTGTTAAATTGTTTCTATGTGGTTCTAGTTCTAGTGCTAGTTCTGGTTCTGGTTCTAGGTCTAGGTCTGGCTCTAATTCTGGTTCTGGTTCTGGATCCGCTTTACTCACGCCAGCGTCTCGTCATCAGTTGGACTCCTGACCTGCAGGACTTCGGACACGTTGGCGGCCACGTTAGTGACCAACTGACTGAACCCCGAGAGTGGACTCCACCTGTCCAGGTGACACACACAGTCAGCTGACAGGAGGGGGCGTGGTCAGGACAGGTGCACTCTGGGAGATGTAGTACTTACGAGGCAGGCGGAGGCTTTAGGTCCTGATCCCTGCAGCACCATGACGAAGACGAGGACAATGAGGATGATGATGAACAAAATGAAAAGACATCAAATCATCAGAAACACAAAGTAAACAATAACAAAAATAAAAGCAAAAAAAAAAAAAAATGGATGTTGTTGAAACTTTACGGCTTCTTAATGCAATATATAGTATAGTGCCGTATGTCTTTATTTTTGTCTGATGTAGAATTACCTGTTCAAATAAAAGTTTGGACAAATGATCATAAAACATCTGAAGAACATAAGTCTGCAAAAAAAAAACCTCAACAGAAAAAAAACATGCACAATAACTGAAAAACCAAGGAAAAATGATAAACTTAAATCAAACATGGAGACAGACATTCAACACACTGACCACACCCACAACCAGTCTGGCCCTGCCCATAGGTTCTCAGACTCCGCCCCCAAACACAGACTTGCCTCAAATCCATGAACGCGTTAGATACTGAATACGTAACATGACCAGATGTTTCATGCCTTTAGATGAAGTTTGTTCCATCATGTTGAACAAAAACCACTTCACAATGGATCAAACAGTTTATTAAAGCTACTGAATTTCATAACAAAGAGAATGATGTCATATGTCATCATATGATGTTATGAAACCAAGTGCAGAGCGTTAAAGTGGGTGATATTTCAATCTATCAACAACCGTTGGAAGTCATAACAGCTACTAAAACCACCAATGAATTAACAATACATCTCCAAAAATTCCATCATTGACTGAATAAAATACAAAAGTCACCGTTTACACACATCTGTATTATGTCAGCGTGAAGTTTTCTTCTCCAAACTAAAATTCATAGATGCTTTTTACATAGTTGCTTAAAACAAGAATGTATTCCCCTTCTGGTACCCTAAAAACGGCCAAGTTTTACTCGAATTTTAAAAAGCTCTGCACTGGGCCGTGGAGGGGTAGTGGATAGGGTTAGGTGATAGGGGCTGGGATTGGGCCGATAGTCAACATTTTATGTACTCTTGGGGGGGGGTTCTGAAAGAGTACGTTTTGTACGCTCTTGAAAATGTCGAAAAAAATGGATGACCCCTAAGAAAACGTTTCTATTTTTTTTTTTTTTTTTTTAAATGCTTGGGCAGGTTTTAATGTTTGGTTTCATTCTATAGTACAGTATTGTATTTTATAATAACTGTAAAAAAATAAAGATGAATACTTCACAGATTTCATCTATCGCGGGTTATTTTTAGAACATAACCCCTGCCATAAACGAGGGTTCACTGTACGGTAAAAACTACAGGAAGTACCGCCTCCTGCTTAATCTGGACTCGTACCTGTGAGGTTTTGTTTTCCCTCACAGTCGGTATTTCTTAGTCTGATATTATCCATCAGTTACCATCGGCGTTGACTTCTGCTGATACTGATAGTTTGTAAAACGTCCTATCAGCACCAATTAATCAGTCATCAGTCCGTCTCTCCTCCAGACCATATTGGACCTGAAGACTCTCAACGCACAACAGAAACGTTTCCATCCAACTGGTTTCAGAAGCAGGTTCATTTTTGAGTCCAAAAAAACAAACAGAACAAAAACAGAATAGAAATACCTCGTGTTTGCTGTTGCAGTTGGTGTTGTGTGTGAGTCTGTTGACTTTAGGATCTGGTGTTACTGAAGTAGAAGAAGATTTAAAACAGCGACGAGACTGAATCTATTCACACACTGGAAATAAACAAAGCCCACATGTTCAACTCTGAGCTTTGACCCTCTTCTTCACATCCCATGACAATGTCTAATAATTATGTGATTGAAGCAAATTGCAGCTTTACTTTACTAAAAAAAAAAAAAAAAAAACACTAGTTAATGTTACAGTGAAATTTACTGATTATCTACCCCACAGTTTAGACAGACAGCGGTATTTCATGGAGGTCTTAAAGAAAACGGCCCAGTTTAGTACAACATGTGGCGTCAGAGGTGTTGGAATTTTTACTTCAAAGATGCCTCGTGCTGCAGACGTAACTGAATCAAACCGTTTTCAACAGATAATCTTCACTTCTATATATGTAATGCACAGGTATCAAACATGCGGCCCGGGGTCCGGCCCCTGGAATGAATATGTGAAATGCAAAAATGTATTAACAATAATTTTAGTTCAGGTTCTACATTGACACCAATTCAGTGTCATAATACCATATAAATACTCACAAATCCAAATTTATGTCTTTGTAAATGTAAACGCTTTCATGTATTTAGACTAAAACAAAGTATAACTTTGCAAAAAATCTGAATTACCTGAAATGTCTTAAAAGAAGTATGTGTAATTTTAATAATATTCCACCTGTTACTAAATATT
>JAPSES010047939.1:0-11935 GCA_029822895.1 Maxillicosta whitleyi
TGACCCATGGAAGGATCAGAACTATTGGTGCAGTTAAATCCACTGAATGTCTCTTGGAATCAAAACCAAAGGTGGTGACGTCAAATATTGTGTGTGTACCTTTTTTTTTTTGGCCGGGTAGTGTACATAGAAAATGGCTACAGACAACCTGTAGCATCTTACAGTTTAATTCTCATGTTATATATCATTTAGACAAATGCAATTAATTCTGGACCATACACCCCCCCAAACTATAAACTACCACGTCAGGGCATTGTTAATTATACTCCCCCCACCTGTTTACCTGAGTGATTTGCTGCAGAACAGTCTGAAAGCGTGTCAAAGGCCAGAACAGAAGTCAACAGTGAAGGGAGACAGAAAGAACAGAAGAAAGAGATAAAGATGACAGGAAGTCTGGTTCTCCTCTGGTCCCAGTCCTTTAATGAAGCCTTTCTTCTGTCCTCTCCAACCTTGATTTACATTCTTGCACCACGCCAACAACCGCACGTCTTTCTTCACATCCTTTTTTTTCCTCAGCCCTCCCTTTTTCTCCCTCACACACTCATCACCCACCAGGCGAAAACACACTTCTCTTTCATTCCCGACACTCCTGTTTTCTTCTCTTCGCTCCCACAACTCCATGCCCAGTGGGAGGTAGAAAGAGATTAATAGAGGTTGAAGTGATATCATTGTTAGTGGCTGTCCTCTGAGCCCCTTCTTTGAAAGTCTTCCACATACAAGAACATTTGACGAGTGACGGACGCAGGTGAGTTCGTAGGCGACAAATGATCACAAAGCACTTACAGAAATGAACTGACATACATTAAAACTCTCCCACTTGTTGTTCAAGAGGGCTTGTTCCCACACTGTAGGGAGTGTGTCTCATGACTGGCCAGCTGGCTGTTTTGCGTGATTCTGTGTGTGTTTGAGGTCATACTGCGACACCGGGGGCGCCAGCTTGGGAATTAAACCCGTGTTTTAAGGTCAGACTCAGTTATTCTGCTGGTGACTAGAGGATTTGCCCACACACAAACATTCATGATCAGTCGGGTGGAATTAGCTGCCGTCACTGTCAAATCGAATGTATTAGCTGATTTCAAATACAATATGGTGAGCGTTAGCGGTTGTCCTGCCAGCTAATCCATTACCGTGACCACATATGTCCCAGTTGTACCCACATCTATCCTCACTGAGCCTCGGCCTGGGAATTACTGAGTGGGCAAGTGGAGGATTGGCGATGGGCTTTTGTAGCAAGGAGACCCATTCAATTTGTGACCAGTGTGTTGATGGTTGGATTACAGTTGACATCTTGATTTTGTTATGCATAAAAAGCCTCAATATGTATTATTTACATATGCCTTCATGCTCAGATGAAGCTTGTGTAGGAACCTTTCATATGTTGTTGCTGTTCCCTAATGGCAGCTGGTATTGCATTCTTAACCCATAAGGAACCAGTGTGGCATTTGTGGCAATTCCCAAATGAATTTTTCTATATATTTAATCATCCTTAAGTGGTTTATCACCATTTATTGTAATGATGTCCTCTGTATTTTGTGGGATTTTTCAGTGAAAATCAGGCATTTTCCAACATTTAACTTACTAATCATGTAGATGTTCACAAAAGCTCAGATTAAAATTGAGGATTATTATATCAAAAATGCAGAAAACTGAAGAAAAAGTGACTTTTTCAGCAAAATGTATCATTAACAAAACATAAACCAAATATGTTCATCCATTGTCATTTGTTAAACTCCATGTGTTTTACTGATGAATCATCACTGTAGAAGGTGACAGTGTTTCCATGGTAACTATGCAGGTCCTGAACATCTAACTGTGTCATATCTGATGACCATGAAAAGATGACAAACTGTATTTTACACCATTTATTTACGTGGATCAACAGGGATTAAATAGTTTATATCAATGATTTTGATAGATGGTGAATGTTTGGATCTTTATGGGTTAAGGTGGAAGAGAGTTTCTTCAGAGCTTTGGAGAGAGAAAAACTATTTTCAGATAAATTGACCCAAGTCCTCTGTACAGAAATCCGTATACACAATGTCATGTAGGCCCAAGACTATTACAACCTTAGAAATTAAGATGGCTAATGTCAACAAATGTCTAAATCTCAACACATAACTGACTCCATCATAGCAAACAAGTGTTACACATTGAACCTTTAATTTGTATAATTATTATAAATATGCATTGTAATAATGTTAACTGGTCTAAACTGATTAGAAGTAAAAATCTAAGAGCGAATGTTTGTTTCTGCTTGTCAGCACTGATGACTTGATCTGTGGAGATTGTATCCCATCTTCCCTGATGTCAGCTGGATTCGGTTCCAGACCTCCACCCTTCAGAAGATTATGCAGGTACATAAAATGAATGAATGAAGAGAGGAATATTTGCGGTTTAAAAACTTGTAAAAGACTTAATTACTGTAACTTGGCTTTGTGTATTTCCTGTAGCAGCCGGGGTACGTTCAGTATCAGACAGAAGCATCATAACTAGTAGCGTTCTTCTGTTAATAAAGCTGTCGCAGATAAACTTGGAATAAAATATGTTTAACTCTTCTCATGAAATTAGTGTGACATTGTGGTTTACACTGAATCCCCATTCACCCCTTACCCTTACCCCTCCATTTTGTGCGTTCATGTGAAGGGGTAGCGTCGTCCCGATTCTTGATTAGACGGGGGGAAGGGATGAGGTGAAGGGCTGTTTAGGCCTCGAAATGGAGATTTTCCAGGACCGCACTATGAACGAAGGGGTGGGAGGAGTTTCACATAATCCTGTTAGGATCATTGACGAGACGGAAGTAAACACAGATACACCAGTGATGAGAGAAACACACACATGTAAGTACTTTATTTGTAAACAACGTAATCATTTGATCGACCGTTTAATGCCCTTTCACTGTGTTCTAGATCACATTTCTGTGGTTTATAGTTGATAGACATAAAAAGATGAACAAACCTATGAAACAGAGACGTTACAGCTGCTGATGACATCATGAATATTTACAGAAACAAAGTTCTTGCATCTGTTTATAGTGGCGTCGATGACCGCTGATGACGTAACAGGTTGCGAAGGGTTGTCCCATTTCATAGGGAAATGTTTCAACCCCTACCCCTTGCAGCTCCGTAGTGCCAAGGGGTTTGGGGTAAGGGATGAATTGACATTAGTCTTACCTTAGTCTTGATATATAAAGTTTAGTTTAGTTAATTAGCTTATTTGACAGGGGTCATGTACAGGAACAGGACATTGCTAATACCAGAGGTAGCTAGAGAGCTAATTTGCATCCGTGGTCCATGGACCCTGTAAAGTGTTATAGGGACTCTGTGTAATCATTGCACCTGGTTAAAAGTGATTACTGATGTGTATAAATAGGAGTAAAAACAGGAATGAGTCTGAAAACAACATTATTCCACCTTTATGGGCAACTGTATTACTAGTGTTTTCTGAATCAAACAGCTTTTTGGTCACAAAGCTCTTTCCCCAGGTAACATCCATAAAAGGTGCTTTTTCTTTAGTGTTTCTCAAGCATGTGTTGTGATCTGAAATAAACCTAAAGAGAAGTAAGTGACACAAGCCTCATCCACTAAGGTATACGCAACTGAGGTCAACAAATGCCGAAGCATTTCCATATGATGATGACATCCCTTACCAACCGTTGGGAGAATATAAACAGACTGGTCTGTCTTTGTAACTCAAAGTAAAAGATGTCTAAGTCAACCAGGGTGAAAAATGTTAATTATTTGAACTCTTAGTTAAATTGTTCTTTGTTACTTTTCATGTTTTCTGTACTACTCTGGACCTTCTCTGGCAATTCAACACAGAAGCCTGGGTTTCTTGGAAATTTTCCAGCAAAATATGCCTTAAAATCTGAATGTTAGTTTTGGCCTTGGTTTGTAATAGAAATATTTTCAAGTTAAAAAGACATCATTAAACAACATACTTCCTACCTACTGTTTCTGTTCTGTTATCCTAAATGCATGTTTAGTTTCAAATAAGTAATGATAATTAGGCACAGGAAATTATGGTGTTATTATTATTATTATTATATTAAATACTAATGATGATCCTATGTAAACATGTTCCTCAAAGGTAAAACTGAACTAAATACGTAAACAGATGAACAATGACACTATTTCATGTCATGTTGAGACATAGTAAAGCTGTAAAACTGGGTCAAATCTGACAGATTCTTTTGAGCAATTGGTAATTACAGTCATCAGTTATTTAACATTTCTTCCTGTCTAAAAATACTGGTGATTAGCCAAAATCTGGGTTGCATGAGTTACTTTTGTACAGCGCGAAAGTACAGGCAAAGAGTAGATCTAAAACTATGCTCAAAGGTAATAAGAGGATTCTTTCCCAGCGAGGTTAAAAAAAAACTCTCAAGCAGTGGATGGGAGATATTCTTACTACTTCAAGGTCAGAAAATGTTCTGTTTAAACATAAGAGAAAGGAAATTAGCGCTGTACCTGCAGCTATAAGAACTCAGATTCCTTATTTATATATTGAAATTTAAGCATGAGCAGAAAAATCAGCAGTTCTCAATAAAACACACAGACTCTTTGCCTCACATGACCTTGTCCTTGCATTCATTATCTGGATGGTATCATTTACATCGAAATTAGCATTACTTACAAGTATCGACCAAACCCGATTGCAAATTAAATCAGTGTTATTGATCTAGTCTGAGCCAATGACAGATCGGTATGAAGACTGAGAGAGATTAATGGGATATTCCTCCGTGTCCAAACCGAAGGTAATAGGCTCAGGTAGGGAGCTCAAAATTAGCTTCATTTTAATCAAGCTGTATATAGAGTGTTAATGCTTGATGTGATGAACTAAAGGAAGTATCATCAATATGCCAAAGGTTTGGTTCAAGTAAAACCAATAGAGTTTATCTCACAAACAATCAAGACTGTGAAAATGACAAAGAAGATCTGATTCTTACACTAAAAAAAAAAAAAAACTATGTGAAAGTAACATAAATCACTGTTTTGAGTTGAGATTTTTAATAAATATCCTCTGTCTTAACACTTAAGCTGATTATATGGAAAGTGTTTTTTGGGGTGAAACAAGGAAGAGGATTGTAAAAGGGGATGAAAGGGTTGTTTTGGAGTAAGAGTATTAATGCTGGTCCAATCCCATTGTTATGGGACATTGTGGCATTAAAGAATCAGTGTCTACCGTTTGACTGGTTCCGGGGTGTCGATGTGTTTTCATGTGATGCTGTGACCGTCTAGACAGATACCATTTAAAACACTATATTTATCTGTGTCATGCAATGCCTACAAACCAGTTGTTCGTTGGAATGTTGTTGGGATGCAGCCTAATGGATACTTAAATATATTAGTAAATTGTTCATTTTAATCCAGGTAATGGACATTTATTATTATTTATTTTTATTATTTAACCACAGCAACATAAAACCACTCTGTAAATGAAGTCTGTGACACGCACCAAAATAACTAATAAATAGAAAACAAACATATGTAACAGCATGGCACAGATGGACCCTTTATTTGACCTTGTTTCCAGTGGTGGCCTCAACCCCAGAGCACATCCTAACCTTTAACTGGTCAGCCCTCCCAGACCCTGAGGGCAGCCTCAGGCAGCGAGCAGTGTTTCCAATAAAGAGCAGGCTGGTTCGTGCAGTATAAACACTGTCATTCTGTGGAAGGTCCACTGATCTTTTGTCCTTTTTGTATTTGTGCAGTGCAGCATAACGTTATCTTTAATCTCTTTAAATCTTTAAACCATTGATCGTAAATTGACCTTTGGTGGATCCACCCAGTCGCCAGAATAAAAAGTCAGATTATGGTTTGTACAAACTGTGGACATGTATAATAACACCTGTCATGTCAACATTTCTGAGCGCACATATAGTAACCTTATAGTGTTTTTCATATGTAATGCTGCTTTTTAGCTGTCCATTTTCAAAATGAATTTTTAATTTATCGATTTAACAATTATTCTTATCAGTTATAGGCACGCACCACAAAATGTTGGGGTTAAAAACATATTCAAGCTGAATTTAGTAATATTAGAGAATATTATTAGAATTTAGTAAGCATAATTTAATAAACACTACTCTTTTCCTCTATTCCCTAAAGGCCTTAACACACCATATATTGTCTTCATGCACATCCTTTTTTTTTTCAATCTTATTTTTTCCAGTAATGGTTACTTTCAAACAGGGCACAAATATTTTACAGCAAAAAAGCAATTTTTTAGTTTTTCTCATCAAGGTGGATTTCTTCAAGTTTTCACATTGTGAGTAAAACCATCACCCAATCATTTATGTGAAGTGTAAATGTATTGTGCAAACATTTTTGGCCAATATTAGGTTTGTTTGTTTAGTAAAGATCTAATGGCCACATAACATTTCTCAGTCTCTGTATTAAGATCCAGTCTGTATATATGTGAAGTATGTATGACATTAAAAATAAATAATTCAGTGAAAAAAAGAGCCTGCATAAACCAAATGTGACCTCCTTTTGTACTTAAAATGTCTTAAACACTTTTGTTCAGAAAATGAGGTTTATTACGTTAATTTTCTGATGTTTTACACCAAGTTTCATTTAACACGTGAGATGTTTTTAATGATTTGTGCTGACTTTTTAAGTTTTAGAGCCATTTTATTTCAGTTTAATGTGTCTTTTAAGGATGTATACAAATTTCCTTAATTAGGAATAGAGATGTCCGATATTATCGGCCCACAGATATTATCGTTCCGATATTAGCCTAAAAATGTAATATCGGTTAATATCATAATCAGATTATTTTTTTCCTCAAAACCGATAAAATAATGCTTGCATTACACCCAAATACAGACACAGACAAAAGCGTATCCTGTCATACACTATGCCTGTTATTTTAGTTGACTTTAGATGCTGCTATGTTACACATAGTTGTTGAGGTACAACGTTTTATCATTTGTGAAGAAGTCAAATTTGCCCTATTTGTTATGGGCATTGTCAAGATTATCTCAGGTAGAGTGTAATCCAAAGTGTTGTTTGAGAAAATTAAAAAAAAAAAAAATAAACATGGCACTTTTTCCCTAAATTAAGTTGAAGTATTTTTCTTCTTTTGCACAAACAATGTTAACATTTGAAAACCTTGTTGCATTCAAGAATGCATCCAGTGGGGCATCACAATAACATGAAGCATGTTGTGTTAATTCCACAACAGGAGATCTGTGATGTTACCAAAATTAGCAGGAAAAATAACCCACATATTGACATTGGTATCGGCTGATATTGGAATTGAAAATTGAGAGTTGGACAATATCGGCATATTGGATATCGGCAAAAACGCCAATATTGGACATTGCTAATTAGGAAGAATTAATAATGCTTATTTCACACCTGCAAAAACAACACAGCTAAAGGTTTCCTCAGAACACCATATGATGACTTTTAGTTTGAAAGACAACAATGATAAAGATAATGAAGTGAAGAATAATGCATGGAGCACCGTCGCCAAACAATTAGACGATCATGACAGGGAGGAGTTTCTGTAACATGAACATGGTGGGAATCAGTAGATTGTGTGTTACCTTAACACTGGACATTGTCATAGTGTTTACAGATCAGACAGATTGGGGACACAGGCTGCAGATGAAGCTCCGGGTGATGTTGAATCATTACTATTTCTGTTGAATTGCCCAGCGTTACTATATTTTAACCTATCAAACACATGTTGCAACTGACACAAACTCGCTTCGCCGGCAGTGTGAAAGATATTGATGCTTTCATGTTATATTTTTGTCACGCCCCCCCGGTGTGTAAAGGCCTTAAATCTGAAACCTCACAGTCTCAGATTGCAAAGTAATGGATTTATTTATTTTTTTTATAAATTCACCATTTAACCCAAACACCTTCTGCCCTTTGAAGAAAAACAAAAATGTACAGAATCCTTCACAAGAGATCGCACTGAGACTGCTGAGATCATACATGTCTGTGATTTTATTTTTTTGCAGTATTTACAAATGAGGTATTTGCAAAGACTTTTAATGTGGAAAACTGAAAAAATTATTTTTATCTTTAACTGCATCTACTTAGTTTTCAAACTGTCAATCAATCAAATTTTATTTATATAGCACTAGATCATAATTAACCCATAAGGACCCAGCGTCACATTTGTGTCAGTTCCCGAAGGAATTTTTCTCTATATTTAATCATCCTTAAGTGGTTTATCTCTATTTATTGTAATATTTTCTTCCGTATTTTGTGGGTTTTTTTCAGTGAAAATCAGGTATTTTCCAACATTTAATTTACTAACCATGTAGATGTTTATAAAAGCTCAGATTAAAGTTGAGGATTATTATTTCAATAATAGAGAAAAGTGAATAAAGTGACTTTTTTTTTTTTTTTTAGCAAAATCTATCATTAACTCAACATAATCCAAATGTGTCCCTCCATTGTGATTGATCCAACTTCAAGGGTTTTACTGATGAATCAGTGTTGTAGAAGATGACAGTGTTTCCATGGTAACTACAGCGCCTCTGAATGTCCAAATGGGTCATATCTGATGACCATGAAATGATGACAAACTGTATTTTACACCATTTATTTACATGGATTAGTAGATCAACAGGGATTAAACAGTTTATATCAATGATTTTGATAGATGATTAATGCTTGGGTCTTTATGGGTTAAACGTACAGTATCTTATGACACTAAACCCATAAAAACCCAAACATCCCCCATTGACCAAAAGCATCTACTGTTCTAAACTGTTTGATCCACTAATCCTATTCATACATGTAAATAATTGGTGTAAAATACAGTTTTTCATCTTTTCATGGTCAACAGATATGACCCGTTTGGATGTTCAGAGGCTCTGTAGTTACCGTAGAAACACCGTCATCTTCTACAGCATTAATTCACCAGTAAAACCCATGGAGTTGGATCAATGCCAGTGGATGGAGACACTTTTTTTTATGTTCAGTTAATGATAAATTTTACTGAAAAAGTAACTTTTCCCCCAGTTTTTTTTCTGTTTTTATATAATCACCTTTAAATTTACTCTGAGCTTTTATGAACAGCTACCTGATCAACCAATTAAACACAGGAAAATATAGGAGAAAATGCTAAATTCAGAGGATAATATTATAATAAATGGTTAAAAATCAATTAGGACAGATTAAATTCATTTGTGAACTGCCATAAAAGTCACACTGGGTCCTTATGGGTTAATGGACAAGATGTTATAAATATAAATATGTCTTTTTCCATAACACACACAAGTTGTATTTTTATTAAAACTACAGCTGTATGGACACAAAGAGTCACATCTTGAGGGCGCCGTCATCCTCACCAGCTCCTTCATCAGTCTGACACTTTGAGCAGCCATCACTGTCGCTGTTGACAAGCCACTGTCCTGAAACCACCATGACAGCAGTGAGGATTTAGTCGATTACCGATTGCACACGCCAGCAGCAGCGTACCAGTTGGATGAACACTTAGCAATGTTGGTACATAGTTTGATAAGTGTGTCTGCATTTCTGTGAGGAAAATTAGGCAGGAGGTGATCTGTCTGTGGAACAAACAAGACCATAAAGAGGCATTTATATGTTTTTTTTTTTTTAACAAAGCAGCACACAGTTAATAATAATAATAATAATAATAATAATAATAATAAACTTTATTTGTATAGCACCTTTCATACAAAAACTGTAGCCCAAAGTGCTTCACATTGATTAAAAATTCAAATACAATTTTAAGACATTAATACATTAAGATTTGATTGCACAGAATTATAAAATTACAAAAGTATAAGAAAATAAGAAATTTCAATAGATTTCAATAAAAAATGTCAATAAAATTTAAAAATTTCAACTAAATTTCAATAAAACAAATAAGAAATTTAAGATTTGATTACACATTGAACTGAATGTTGACATTCTTTGCTTTCCTTCATATTCACTACATCCACAGAACAACACAAAACTGCCTTAGTTTTGTCAGTTTGTGTATATCTGTGCATGTGTTACTGTGCAGTAGCAGTAGGAGGCTGATTCAATTTTCCAATAGGTCATGTTTGATAAAAATGCTTCTGTGCCAAAAATGATCTTCCTTTGTAACAGTTTGACAGTGTATGCATAACAGCTTTTATTCTCTTTTTTTTTCATAATTATATGTTTAAAATTATATGGGAGGCGATATTGATTGGATTTTGCACTGTACTCATGTCAATACTTTTAGTCACTTCACCCTCCATTAGATGGAATGGCTCGATCACATGTGTATTGATTTTGGTAGAAACATGGCGCGCTTGCATTGTGTGTGCTTTTCAGCTCAGGTCATTCACATGCATAATAGAGGATTTTCTGAAATAATGGATGGCCTCTAAGAAGAAAAACCTTGAGTGTAAGTAAATGGAGGCAACATCTCCTAGCATGTTTTCACTGGGGAAAAAAAAAAGATGACATTTAATCAGATATCACACATTGTTAACCTTAACAATAATACAAAAAAGTGTCCTCAGCTCTGCTTGATGCACAGTCCCACTACAAAGCCTGCGTTGAATACTTAAGTAAATGTCATTACTTGATGTTTAGATGATAACCTCACCTGCTGGAGTGTTCATACATACATTAAACAGCACATACAGTATGCTTCATGTATGTACCTTTTTTCCTGGACACTCCTGCACATGCTCCCCACCCCCCTTTTCTAAATGTCAGAAAGCATTGATCGTCAGATAGTGAACAGAAACCCACAGGCAATTTCAGGTTTAGTTTGTGTCTTAACAGAGACATAAAAAACCGACATGATATTTAAAGGTCAAACGTGTGGCAAGGAGGATGAAGAAATTTGGAAAAAAAAAAAAAGGTAAATGGACTTTATTTGACCAAACTAAGGACAAAAGGTTGTCTCTATATAAGACCACACATGCTGTATTAATAAATAATCTGTGTTTCTGCTGGCACAGTCCCTGCTTGGTGTTGAATGTAATCTCAGCCTCAATTGAGAAGCACTAATCCTACAGATTATAGACCCCTCACTCCAACACACACCCAACATTATTATCAACATCTTTATTATATGTGACAATCCCCTCAGAGAGATACTGCCCCCTCAGCGTTTGCCCACATTAGTCCAGCTGAGACGTGGACACATGTTAATACACATATGTGCACTGAGTCACATGTGCAGGCACATATTTAGTCATGCATTTGACCTTGTATTTCCTCCTCTTATCACTTTACATACACTTGCAAATCCATTTAGTTAAATTGTAAATGTAAAGTGGAGGCGCAGCATTTGACCCGATACTCACCTCATTAAATGTATGTTGATTCAGAGCGTGTTCAGGCATAATTGCAAACACACACACATGAAGATTACCAAAGCGATTACACATTAATAATCTGCCTCTGTGTTGGTCATAACAATTTAAATATGCTGACTTTCAACATGTCGGAAGAATGATATTGGGATTACAGTGCTTCATAAACATGTCTGGAGTAAGCACATGTAATCTGTAATTATACCGACACATGTAATCCTTCTGACCTGCTAAAAAAAGACTCATAGATAGATGTGTGCTGTAGTTCACATGATCAGTGAGAACTTCTGATTCAAGGATTCTTAACATCCTAACCCTTACAGACCTGGAATTATGTTTTGTCAGCTTCCCAATATTTTTTTTCTCCACATTTAACATTTGTAAGTGATTTATCACTGTTTATTAGGATATTATAAACAGCATAATTATATTAATTATTAATGATTGTATTGCATATTAGCATTTCCCCCCCCAGTGAAAACCACATCATTTCCCATATTTAATTTACTGATCATGTAGATGTTCAGTAAATTCAAAGCTTAATGTATCAAAAGAGAATACTGAAGCAAAAGTGATCTATCTATCTATCTATCTATCTATCTATCTATCTATCTATCTATCTATCTATCTATCTATCTATCTATC